>JAWNOM010000374.1:2265000-2422500 GCA_035045965.1 Drosophila aldrichi | reverse complement strand
CCAGCCAAGGAAAGATAACCTTGGCCCGAATTGGGCGATATTCGCAAAAACCCATTGATATTTGAATTGTGAGTCTTCAAAACGAAGTATTAGTTCCGTCTAAGCAACTGGCTCTACAACGCATGGCAATAATTTGGAGTGCAGCTATTGACGCAATTATTGACTAAGAGATACCTGGAATTTCCAGTTTAAATTTCAACCTTTTTTTTTTGGTAAATATTTATATAGCGCGTAGTACTTATCGACTGTTATGATTAAGTATATTTCCATATTGTTTGCTTTTTTTACGATTATAATATAATTTGAATTTGTTTAGTCTTAGAGAATTTCAAGTTTCTTACGGAAACGAGACACAAAATTCTACAGTAAAAGTCGGATTTAAAAAAATATATCTTAAGGTGAACTCTTTCTATCCTGTCATCCCTACATTATTCTTCTCTAATAGGGTATTACCGCGCTGTCTTATGGAAAGATTCGTATCTGATTTGTAACCGTTATGTATATTTGCTTATTTATGAACATTCTGCTTTCAATAGGGTATTCCTACTTAGATTTATACAAAGAATCGTATCCGTCCTTTGCCATGCTCTCTGTGGCCTTTTCAAGAATGGCATTAAAATTCATGATAATGTCAGAAAGTTAAGACTTTCTTGACGAAACCAATCAAAAGACTGTAAATCAACGAAAAAGATCCGAAAATGCTCTAATATAAATATTAGCCCTGGGCTCTCGGTACTCAGTACTTAGTTTACGAACAGTATGCAGCGCAGTGTCGGACTTTTGCTGTGCCTGGTGGTTGGGTCCGCTGTGGCAGGCACCGTTAACCTAGCTCCGGATCGCTTCGAGCGTGAGGGTCGCATTGTGGGCGGCGAGGACACAACGATTGAGGCGCATCCCTATCAGGTCTCACTGCAAAAGAAGATCGGCTCCCACTTCTGCGGAGGCAGCATAATCGGCCCCAACCTGGTGGTTACAGCGGCTCACTGCCTGCAGGGCATCAAGGCGTCGAGCATTCGGGTACGTCTTGGCTCAACGCGCTACAACGAAGGCGGAGTGGTCGTTGCCGTCGAGAGTCTGGTATACAATGAGCAGTACGACAGCCAGACCCTGGAAAACGATGTGGGCCTGCTGAAGCTAGCGGAGAGCGTGGCCGAATCGGAGAGCATTCGCTACATAGAACTGGCTGAGGTCACTCCGCCAACTGGTACTCCGGCCGTGGTCACGGGCTGGGGATCCAAATGCTACTTCTGGTGCATGTCGCTGCCGAAGATTCTCCAAGCGGTCGTCGTCTCCATTGTGGATTGGCAGTTGTGCGGCTCCGATGCGTACAAATACGGCGACATTATTCGGGACACCATGGTTTGTGGCTACGAGCAGAATAAGGACGCCTGCCAGGGCGACTCCGGCGGCCCACTGGTGGCCAACAATCAGCTGGTGGGTATTGTCTCATGGGGCTATGGCTGCGCCTCCAAGCTATTGCCCGGCGTCTACGCCGATGTGGCTGCCCTGCGCAGCTGGATACTGGAGAAAGCCCAGACGTTGTAGACCAAAGTCTGAATAATTTAATGCATGATATACATATGTATATATTATATATATATACATATTTATATATTTTTTTCTAAATTTATTTTTTACATTTGTGATCTGTTAATATTAAATATAATACTCGACATTGATAAATAAAAGTTGATGGATTATTTAAAGTGGAGACAACAACCTTTATAGCAAATGCTGTTATAGCATGTGTTTTTATAGCAAATGCTCTTTTGAATGAACTTGAACATTTTGAAGCTTTTCGGTATTTAAAGCTTTTATTGTTAACTTTTGATGACTTCGTCGGAGTGGAAAGTATGCTCTCGCTCTATTCCGTATTTAAATATCTGTCTCTTACAGTCCTTGGTCTTACGTTAGGCTTAACATAACACTAGATCATATAAACGATATAGAGATACAGGAGCTCATGCAGACTGGGCAGTGAAATTCGGAATGTATGCTCGCTTTAACTACTCAAGGTTAAAATGCTATGGCGGAGTGTATCTACGCCCACTTGAGGCGTGACATATACACTCGCTTCGACCATCAATTTGCTACATTTTCTACAGTTTTGTCTAGAATGTCAGGATACCTTATATGTATATGTGGCAATCAATTTCATAAGTGATAGACCCCTGGGTTAATATACATATTCTCGTAGAGCTGCAAGCAACCTGCTTAGATAAATAGTAGCGGAGTCAGCGATGGGCAAATACAAATTTAGTCATGACTCAGATTAGACTAATACCCGCTACTGTGAACTTTCCCTGTGTATTATCGAGGGCCTTATCGCGTCCAATACTGGGCAATTTATGGGTCGGCTAAAGAGCCCCGCTGATAGTGAGTAAGCAGGCTCGGCCAAATGGCGCTGTTAGTCTTTGGCCAAACACTGAAATGAACAACGCATTGCTCGCAATCGCAGCGCTGTCGGTAGTCTGCGGCATTGGTAGCTGCCTCGATCGGCCCCAGGGGCGCATTGTGGGTGGCGAAACGGTCTCTGCGCACTTTGTGCCCTTTCAGGTGTCGCTGCGCAGAAGGAATGGGATTAGGAGCGCCTACGCGCATAGCTGTGGCGGCGCCGTCTTGGACGAGCGCACCATCATCACAGCAGCTCACTGCGTCTACAATCGGCTGGAGCAGAACTTCCTGGTAGTGGCTGGCTCGGACGTGCGCACCGGCATGGACGGCGGCGTTGCGACACGCGTGGAGAAACTGGTGCCGCATGAGCTATACAATGCCTCCATCACGGACAACGACATCGCCCTGGTCTTTGTGTCGCCTCCGCTGCCCGTGGGCCAGCGCAAGATCGCCGCCATCGAGCTGGCCGAGGAGGTGCCCGCCGTGGGCACGGTGGGCAGCGTTTCCGGCTGGGGTCTGACCAAAGAGGATGGGTTCGGCGCCCCCCAGCTGCAGCAGGTGCAGATACCCCTGGTGGACAGCACCGTCTGCCAAGCTGCCTACAGCTGGCGGCCCATAACCGAGGGCATGCTCTGCGCTGCGGCGCCCGGCGGCGGCAAGGATGCCTGCGAAGGGGACGCTGGCGGACCTCTGGTGGTGGCGGACAAGATCGTGGGAATTGTGTCGTGGGGCGAGGGCTGCGCCCGCCCCGAGTACCCGAGCGTGTACGCCTCGGTGCCGTATTTCCGCGCATGGATTGCCGAGCAGCGGGCGAAACACGTCTGATTGCCCGCTGATTAGTCGCTGGCTCCATAAAAGAAGCCTTTAGCCTTATCGCACTAGTGTATGACCATTTAAATGCATCTATTAAACTTTTATTGTTTCCATTTAATCTTTGATGACCAACGATCGATAAGAGGTTTTACGATCCGTCGGCCTGGGCTCTATGGGGTTTTTGGTCTTTCAGTCTTTCGGCTATTGTATAAGATGGCGCACGTGGTACCTTTGCTGCTCGGCCTTTGCCTGGCCCTTGTCTCCTTGGCTGGAGCACTGCCCCTGCAGGACTCCGACTCGAGGCAACCCAACGGCCGCATCGTGGGCGGCTATGAGACGCACATTGCGGTCTTTCCGCATCAGATCTCACTGCGACGCAAAGGAATCACAACTCCGAAGAATGCCTTTACGCACTCCTGCGGCGGCTCCATCCTCACCAAGGACGTGGTCGTCACGGCCGCGCACTGCGTTATCGCCGCGGTGCCCTCTCAGTTCAAGGTGGTGGCAGGCACCAGTCGCAGGAATGGCAACGACGGCATCATTGTCGCCGTCGACGAAATCGTCATGCACGAGGACTACAATCCCGACAACTACGACAACGACATTGCTCTGCTCCGGCTGAGCTCGTCGCTGCCCTTGAACAACTTTACCATTCGAGCCATCGAGCTGCCCACAGAGCCAGCGACCGATGGTGCCACTAGCACTGTCAGCGGCTGGGGCACCACCCAGTCTGGCGGCTCGCCATCGGATCAACTGCGCGCTGTCGATGTGCCCATCGTTAGCAATAGTGTCTGCGACGATGACTACGGAGGCGGTCGCATCACGGATGTCATGCTGTGCGCAGGGGTGCGCGGCGAGGGCGGCAAGGATGCCTGCCAGGGTGACTCTGGCGGTCCGCTGCTCGTTAAGAATAAGCTGCAAGGCATCGTCTCCTGGGGCCGATTGTGCGCTCTGGGCACACATCCGGGCGTTTACACCAACGTCATCAAATTTGTTGACTGGATTAGGTCCAAGGTGCAATTGGACTAAAAACATTCCAGCAGTTGGCCGAAGGCCCCCACGAATGCTTCGTTTGTGTCACATGTCTGAATAAATTTGTAATTGGCGACCAATTGATTTGATTTATACTTCTTCTGCTCAATCAGCTCCGACTAGGGCATGAATCCAATCTCTAGGCTTTAACACTTCGGCAGCCGCCTTATCTAGATTATGTGTGCGGCCTCATAAAGTTACTAAACCTTGAAAAACCCAAACTGCTCATACATTAAGTATGTTAACAATTTTATGGAACATGATTATCATCATCATCATAATCATCATCATCATCATCATCATCAGCAGCAGCAGCCTCAAAGTATGCAATATAATATGGGATATTAAAGAAGTAATCCAAGTTTAGCAGGATTTGAAAGAACTTGGAATCAAAATGAATAAAATAGATATTATTTGCATATATTATCTGGTATGATAAAAAATATTTACACAAAGGATTTGTATTTGTATAAAATTTAAAATAAATTTTAAAAGAATATTTCACTCAAAATAAATATGATAGATGTTTGATGGGATACTGACAAAGCTAATCAAAATTTGAAAAAAAAACAACTAGTTTTTATTTTATAAAATAGATATTTTATTACTAAGAGAACTAAGAGAATACTACAAAGTAAAATATATTAATACAAATGATTTTCATTTATATATAATTTAAATATACATATATAAACAAGTAAGAAAGCTCTAGTCGAGACTGCTCGACTAGAAAATCCCCTGAACCCTTCAATAATTCTTCGCGTCTTTCTGACACACACACACACATACATAGATACACACATAGCGTTCCCATTGGCCACTTAAAGCTCGACTGTAACGAGCTCTATGTGTTGTAGGGCTCGAAATTTGAGAGAGACAGTGCTTGAGTAAAAGTAAAACCAAAGAGAGAAGTGCAGAAGATCATTAAAGTTGTTTATGTGTATGCAGCAGTTCTCATTTGGTATTTGTATTTAGGTAAAATGAAGCTTGAATGCTCACAGCCGCAGAGAGCGTTACCATTGGTCACTTGAAGCTCGACTGCAACGACTGCTACCTGCTGTCGGGCTCAAAATTTGGGAGAGACAGTGCTTGAGTAAAAGTGGCCCTATATAAAGGGCAGCAGCTGCAGCATTTCTTCAGTCTTCCAGGCCTGCTGGGGTCAGTCGTGCAGCGCAATAAAGTGAAGTGGAGTGTGCAATAAATTGAGTGGATGTAGAGGCACTACGTAGAGGAATTACGTAAGGGAAATAAGTAGAGGAAATACTTGGAAGAAGTACTTCGAAATACGTAAAGGGAATACTTAGAAGAAATACACAGACGAATTGTGCTAAATCGAATCAGCTCGTCACCCTGATCAAGAATACTTTGTATGGTCTGCCACGCCTCCTTCTGCCTGTTCAATACATTTCAATAAAATGGGTTCAGGGTATAAAAATATTAGACGCGAAATAAATATTACTGATAAAATTATTGATAAAGTATATGTTAATGAAAATTAATTAAGTAATTAATTAGTTGCTTTAATTCAAAGTGCTTTGCGATGGGTTGCAAATTCCTATAATATATACATACAAAATACATATGAAACTATATATGAAACTGCATATTGCATACAAAATGAATCAAGATGTCTTCTTAAAAGAGACTTAGGATTAAACTTTTCCAATTTATTGCAGCCCTGTGGATTCGTCAAAACTGAACTATACTATTAAGTAAAATCGAATTGGTAATGAATTAATCAGTTTTGGAAACTTATCGTTGAGCATATGTGTGTATAAAGCATATCATATCACATACCCCCATTAGCTTGCAATTGGCATTACGGAGCTTTGCTATCAGGTCGGACCCTGTACACGAGCCTATCAGAATTGGCTCAAATAAAGCTAATCTGCCCGAAAATTCCAAGACACATATAATTGTTAATCAGTTCTATATTTGCCAATCGCGCGAAAAGATGCAGAAAAGTAGAGAGACTTCACATATTATACGGCTGGGCTTGATGCTGCTCTTCACCTGGGCAGGCATTGCTTTGGGTGCTGAGCAACCACCCCAGGGACGAATCATCAATGGCTCCAAGGTGGACATCGCCCGTCATCCGTATTGTGTTTCGATACGTTATCGGCGCAGCAATGAATCTGCTTACTACCACGAATGTGCGGGCGCCATCTACACGGATCGAGCGATCCTGACTGCGGCTCAGTGCTTGGAGAATGTGGCGATGGGCACTAGAATATGGGTAGTTGCTGGTGCCAATACGCGAAACGGTACCGATGGATTGGTTTATCCCGTCGTCAAATGGGTATACCATCCGGAGTTTAGCCCAATTACAGCGGACTACGACATTGGGTTGATCCTGCTGGAGACCCCGCTCGACCTGAGCAACTATCGCATCAGGAAGATTGAGCTGCGTGCCGAGCGACCAGCAGCTGGACGAACTGCCACTGTCGCTGGCTGGGGCTATCGCGAGGAATGGGGTCCTTCCAGCTATAATCTGGAGCAGGTGCACGTGCCTATCGTTGGCTCTGACCAGTGCAACGATATCTACGGCAAGGGTGAGGTGACCGAGCGCATGATCTGCGCTGGCGATGTGGCTCAAGGTGGACGCGACGCTTGCCAAGGCGACACCGGTGGTCCACTTATTGTGGACGAGCAGCTAGTGGGCCTCGTATCATGGGGTCGCGGCTGCGGGCGTCCTGGCTATCCCTCAGTTTACACTTACGTGCCAAGCCTGAAGCCCTGGATCGATGAAATGATCGAGCTCGCCGGTGGGCTATAAACCGATATACTGATATGCGCTATAAAAGAGCTGTTCATTACGATACTTATATGACTTTCCATTGCCAGTTAATTGCTTAGTCAATAATAAAACTATTATTTTAGTACATAGTAAATTAATTAGCGACTTGCTGAGCACAAGATTGCCACTTTTTCTATTGAAAACATGCTAATCTACCTGGGGCACGATTGGATATTCGAAAACGAACGACAGTATTTACTCTCCTAGTTCTAGCTCAGCTGAATTAGAGCTCAGAGCTCATAAAAAATAAATTTTCTTGGCTGACTGAATGCATTGGCTTTATCTTTCATTAACTAATCATAGAATTCCATCCTATATACAATATACAATTGTTTAGGTACGCTCCGCTCTCTCTAATTAGTCGAAACAATTAAATATATGTACATACATATGTAAATCATTATTTTCATATCACATCAAAATATGTTTATCAAGTTATAGTAATTATTTCCTTATAAAAGAACAGTATGTCAGCATCATGAAAGTATTTCTCATTGCTATATAAAACGTTCGCACCTGAAAGTAATATTCTAAATGAAATGAAATATTAATAATTTTTAAATTACCCAATTAACATACACAACAAAACAGCGTTTGCTTGCTTTAAAAAGCTAACTGCTACAAAATTCGGATTAATCGAACAAATGCATATTCGCAGACAATCGATAGTTACAACGGTTTTTTTTTTTTTGGTTTCGATTACATATTTTACTTGTTCTTTTTTTCTGGATTATCGTTATCAGCTTAAAAAAACTAAAACTTCAAAATAGAACATAGAGCTGGTTTATTGTGTTTGTTATCTTACAGATTATAGCAGATTTAACAGCTCATAGAAATTCAATGCGGCCCACATTAGCCCTGGATGCACGAATATCGGTTATCCATTGGAACAAATCGGGTACGGACGCATAAACTCCTGGGTATCTATCGCGTGCACAGCCCGAGCCCCACGAGACAATGCCCAGCAGCTCGTTGTTGTAGATCAGCGGACCGCCAGAGTCGCCTTGGCAGGCATCTTTGCCGCCACCGTCGACGGCGGCGCAGAGCATGCGACTGGTCAGAGCGATGAAATAGGCGCTCTTACACTTGGCATTCTCCACCACATTCACTTCCACTTGCTGGAGCACGTTGGAGAGTTCGCCTCCTTCGGAAGTTGTGCCCCAGCCAGTTACAATGACAGGTGTGCCATGCTCCGGACGCTCACTGGCCAATTCGATGGGCTGCACAGCTTTATTGTACTCGAATTCACCATCCAGAACTAGAATAGCAGCATCGTAGTCCTGGTATATGAACTTGTACTTCTCGTGAACAATGATTTCCCTCACCCGCAACTCCTGACCAGTTGGCCAGAAAATTTCATTGGTGCCAGCGATAATAGTCAGATTGGCCACACCCGACAACGTGTACACACAGTGAGCGGCGGAGAGAATCATATTAGGGGCAATAATGGAGCCGCCGCATCGGTGAGTTCCTCTGTAACGCATGGAAATCTGATGTGGATAGCTGGTTATGTCCGCGTCGTGACCACCCACAATGCGGCCATCGGGCATGGGTACACCGCTCTGGTACACGGTCCCCGCTACCGATAATCCCGCAATACAGAAGCCGATCAAGATGCGAAACATCTTTTCAATAAACTAAGGTGACATTTCTTATGCTATGTACTTTTATAGGACACTTATCTTTAGTATAATTACTTAATCAGCCAATTTATTAGCCGATAATTCACAGGCGCTATAAATCTATTTTTTGTAAAGTTAAGGTTAGTTAGTTTGCCGCTTATCTTATCCATATCGCTGGATCATGACGGTGCTACCACTGACCAGTGCTACGGTCATTACTAATGCTGGCAAAGCTGATTGTTATGGCACTTGACGGTCACACTTGAAGCTTTAACAGATTATATCGATAGCAAATAATCGAAATGGGATGAATAATAACTGTCAACATTTTTGAATGAAGTATAATAATATGTATATTTAATAAGTATAATAATTCTAATAATCGTAATGATAATAATAATTATTATTATTAATATACCAACTTAAGCTAAGTAATAATGATAATACAAAATGATAATAAAAAATGATTTATTTCATATTTAATTGTTTAACATTTATTTATTTTATATTTAAATTGAAGATGCATCATTAAACAATTTTTGTAAATAACAAAAGAATAAATTATTGCAAATTTCAAATTTATATCTTTATAAATTTATATATTATTATTTTCTTTTCTATTCATAAAGTTTTCATATTTTTGAACAGTGTTCTGTGATAATAGAGTTAATTCCACGAAGGTTGTCAATTATGTATGTACTTAGCGTGTACTTGGATCATCTAGGGGAACGTCTACTAATTCCAATGATTCATCAATCACACTTATAAAATAAATAAGTTGGTGTTATCTTTTAAGCAGACCTTTTAGGAAACGACAAACACGTCGAATATCTAGTATATAGTACAGGAAAATATCGCAGCATATATAGTATACAGTAGTGCAATATTTGTTTATATCGAAATATAAACATTTTTATGGGAAACATAAAAATCATTCTTAATAGCTGTTATCAAGAGCATTTTTTCGTTGGTGCGTGGGTACTTTGGTGACTATAAATCTCAAGACTGGACAATGGCGAGACGTTGATTTTAATCTATAGAGTTAAGAGTTTCGGAATAAGATTACACATACTGCTGACATCTCTCTCACTGCCATATCAAAGTTCATAAAGTATAAATGACTCAACATAAATCTTGTATAATTATTGCGACCTGTGCGAAATAGACTAAGGTAGTGAACTCTTAGGCTTAAACTTTTTTTTTTTTTCTGTGCCATATCGTAAAAGACTTATCGAATAGCTTATGGGGTCTATTGCTTAATTATGGTTTGGCATTTCGCTTTTAAAAACCGCCTTGTTTATAATGGATATAAAACAGTTGGTTAACTTTAGCTTTATGATATTATTGAATTCGTTTATTGAAATCCGTGGCGTTTCGTGGATTTTGAGCGATTTCGGTTAAAAGAGCGATAAGAACTTGCCGTTCGTATATAAGAGCCGAGTGCGATACTTTAAATAACATTAAAATTTTGGATTTTGTGTAATGTCGTCGTCATCGTCGTCATGTTTCGGATTACTGGCTTTGGGGCTGCTTTCTCTGGCAGCATTGACCCAAAGCGCCTCGATTAGCACCCATATTGTGGGCGGCACTGAAGCGGATATTGTCAACTATCCGTACCAGGTATCGGTCCGATTGGAGACATACATGTTGCTGCACATTTGTGGTGGCAGCATCTATGCACCGCGTGTGGTGTTGACTGCTGCCCACTGCATTAAAGGACGCTTCGCCTCCTACATACGGATTGTGGCGGGCCAAAATTCGATAGCCGATCTGGATGAGCAGGGAGTTAAGGTCAGCAAGCTGATTTATCACAGTGGCTACAATAAGAAGACGCATGTGAATGATGTGGGTATGATTATAACCACTGTACCACTGGCTTACTCCAATCTGGTTCAGCCTATTCCTTTGGCTGTGGACTCACCCAACCCGGGCACTCATGCCATAGTCAGCGGTTGGGGCAAACGCACCGAAGCGGATGAAGCACTGCCAGCCATGTTGCGCGCGGTGGAGGTCGAGATTATGGACAGAAACACCTGTGGCTCTCAGTACTCCACCAAGGATTACAAAATAACGGATGAAATGCTGTGCGCAGGTGTTGAGCAGGGAGGCAAAGATGCTTGTAATGGTGATTCCGGAGGGCCATTGACTGTCGATGGAGTGTTGGTGGGCATTGTGTCCTGGGGCGTGGGCTGTGCTCGCGAAGGCTTCCCTGGCGTTTACACTAGCGTGAAACACCACACAGCTTGGATTGAGGAACATGCTGCTCCATACTTGTAAACAGCAAACATTTTTCGTAATAGCACAACTACAAAATGAACAAATTAACCGAACAAATTAACATTTTATATGTACCATTAGTAGCTTTTATATTTAAATAAACTGAGCATTAAAAAAGTATTTTTTTTTTAGTGTTTTTACTAAACGGATTCAAATATGCCCAAAATTGGAAAATTGAATTAGGTTGGCAGTCTCTGCATTTTGTTGGCTTTTTCCATTGCTTGAGTATGTGGTCACACAGTTTTAATATTCCACAGCTATTGCCACGCGGTCACATTGTATTCGAGAAAACTCGTGAAGTTATAACAAGTTTGAAAAGGTGACAGAATTTGTGATTTAATTAGTGTTGGACTGTAAACAAGAATTAAAACATAAAACATGTCGCTATTTGGTGCATTAATGGGTGATTTCGATGATGATCTCGGATTTATGAAGTAAGTTTCCCAATAACATAATTTACTGGTGATGTTCAGCTGTGTAGTTGTCGATATTGGGGCGTGGAAAATTCGCAAGGAAATTGTGCGAAAAAACATTGTCTGAATGTGAAAAGCAAGTTAAATAATGCGGTAGAAGTTATTAGCTTGTGTGCTTTTTAATTGAAGCAGATTCGTTGATTAGGTGCTCCGATGGACAACGTATATGTTTCTGTGTGTTTGTCAATTTTACACAATACACACAGCGCAGTTTTTCGTATGCTGTTGTGTATGTGTGAATGTGTGTGAGTGCGCAGCATGCCACCGTAAAAGCCGTCGCAGCAGCAGGAGGAAGAATGAAGACAAGACGGAAGGTCCGCAATTAATCGATAATTCCGATTGCACGTTGGCCGCTGTCAATATAAATAAGATTAGTATAGTCTGACTGCAACAACAAAAACTTGGTGTTATATGACATTGTATCAAGTTCTGGGATAAGGCATAACGTCATTTTCTTTTATTTTCCAATTATTGTGTCATTGGTTGTGCATTTGATTTTTATGAAATATGAAAATAGGTGAAAACCAACGGTACGGCTTTGTGTAATTTATTTACATACATATGTATATAATTAAGTGGAGCGTAGTGTTTATTAACGGCACATACTGTTCATAGATAATAGTTTTACCTATATATGCATTATATATATATTTTTGCATAAATATGTGTGCAGAATATGGGTTGACCATGACCTCAATTCTTGAAATTCTCTTTCTGTTTTCTAAATTGTCTCAAAAGTATAACATAAAAACAAATACTAGACAGCCTACGAAAGTCATTTCACCAACTTTATTTACAAGAAATTAACTATTTCTAAGCAAGAAGATCGAAAACTAACTTTTTGATATGCCTATGCATTAATATCTAATTAGAAATGGTTCAGTAATTAACCTATACACTTGTTTTGTATTTTAATATTTAATGTAGTATGAATAGATTGTACTATTACAAATTATATTATTTAAATTATAAGATATTACGACACAAATTTTATACATTGACAGCTGTTGTATATAAACGTCATTAATGTCATAAACGTCATAAACGTCAAAAGCGTCATAAACGTCATAAGCGTCATAAACGTCATAGGCATCATAGACGTCAAATGATGAAAAGTCAGCAGTGGAAGTGGACGCGAAATTCCTTTAACTGAAAATTTTCTAAGCAGGCGTTTGTGTTTTGTGCAATATCGAGGCACTTTGTTGTGTCGTTTATTTGAAGTTGTGTTTTCATTTGCTTAGCCTTCAGTTCTAAAATTATTAAAACACCAAATTCGATATAGTTGTTCATATTTTCGGAAAACTTTATTGGAGTTATGAGACGCAAACGAAATTCAAGCCGTAAAAAAAAAACTGAGACTTCCGAAATGGACACAAAGTTTGTGAATTTCTTTTGCTTCTTTTAGTTTTGAAATTTGTATTCACACTGCATTAAAATAAATGTTTCTATCTCTTTGCAGCAATCATATGAACCACCACATGAACGCTATGAATATGCAAATGCGCTCGATGAATCGCTTGATGAACTCCTTTATGCCGGATCCTTTCAATATGCTGGGTCCCTCACCCTTCGATGGGGGATTCCAACAGGGCTCGTTGATGGAGCGCAATCAAAATGCCATGGCGCCAATGGGCGGCGGTTTATTTGGGTTCCCAGCCATGCCCAATTTCAACCGTTTGCTAAATGCCGGTACGTATTAATGAATAACTTCTATGAGATTTGTTTTCTAACGTTTTTCTTTCGTTACCCTAGACATTGGCGGTAATAGCGGCTCGTCGTTTTGCCAAAGCACAGTGATGACCATGTCCTCGGGTCCAGATGGACGTCCACAGATCTATCAGGCTAGCACCAGCACCAAAACTGGACCTGGTGGCGTTCGTGAGACACGCAAGACCGTTCAAGACTCACGTTCTGGCTTGAAAAAGATGGCCATTGGTCATCACATTGGCGATCGCGCTCACATCATCGAGAAGGAGCAGGATCTGCGCTCTGGCCAGCTGGAAGAGCGCCAGGAGTTCATCAATTTGGACGAAGAGGAGGCCGAACAGTTCGACCGCGAGTTCACATCACGCGCAACACGCGGCATTTTGCCTCATGGAAGTGGTCACAGCGGCTTGCAAGCCATACGCGGCGCTCGTCCAGCTGCTGGAGGCTCAACAGTTACCATTGAGCCGCTCGATGACGACGATGATGATGATTGTGTGATCCAGGAGCCGACACGCACCGGCCGTCAATTGCCAGCTCTGCCCGCACCCCCAACGGCCCCGCACAGCAGGTGAGTCGAGGGCAACTAGTTTTAGTCTCTCCTGCCAGTAGTTGGCAGTTTTAACGCGCGTATTTAGTGAGTTGCATTAGATTCGAATTTTCGTTCCACTTGACACACTCGAGCTTTGGCCTTTAACACGCAATTATTATCACTGGATATGTCGTGTGTGGATGAATATCTATAGGTATCTGGTTTTTATAGTACCCAGCTGTTAGTAACATCAACTATTAATCTTTATGTAATACCATCAAATTATTATTATTTTTTTTTCCATCGTAATGAGATTACAATGATCTCAGCGGGCTTCCCATTTAAGCCTGCTTAGCATCATTAAATCTAATTGAATGAATAAAATAATTAAATATTTGTATATTTTCTACATTTTTAGAGCTGTTCGTATCTGTTTTAATATAATCTTATTAACAGCTGCAACCAGTTCCTTATTTGATTTGAGACTAGCTACACAAGATATATCCAAGACACACAGATCGTAACACTATTCCGATTGTAGCCTTTCTTCTTCACAATGCCCGCTAAACTAAAACGTTTGTATTTACTTGCAGATATAATAATTACTAATTCAAGCAAAGTACATACAGTATATTTTACTAATTATAAATCAATATATATATATATACATATATATTGCTTCAATATATGTGTATATATGTATATCAGAGTCAGAGAAACCCAAAGCAATTGTCTATAATGCAAAAATAAAAAATCAAATTCTGCTTTTACATTCCTACTACGTTCGAATACTAAAACGATAAAATGAGAGTAATTTGAGGTAGGCGGCAATGCAATTTGTAATTTGTAATATATTAATTTTAATGATTTTCCGAAAATGCCAAAAATAACTTTTTACGTATTTTTGATTCACCAATTTTTGTTTTGTTTTTTTGTTTGAATTCAAATCATAAGCCATATTCTTCCATATATACTTGCATTCACGTTACTTAAAATACCCACAACGCGTTACGTAATGGATTGCTACGTTGTAAACTACTACTCTTCTACAAATAGCCCGTAACACAGTTTTAGTGCCCGAACGACATACGCCAAAATGTGTTTTGTTGTAATCTCTTTTACATTTTCTTCGAATTGATTCCATACTACGATGATAACAACGACGACACCAACAGCGCCGATACAGCAGCAACAACTTCGCCACGTCGCGACGCTCCATCAGCAAAAGCAGCAGCTGCAGCAACAACAACAACAACAGCATCTTCGTCCCCGACTTACGATGTAACTAACAACAATTATTTGGGCGTCGGAAATACGTCAGCATCGCGTCGCGCCTATATGCGCAACGGTCAGCACTTGGCCACGCCCCGTCGACCACTACGTACGCCTTCGTCGTCGCCGCTGGCCACCGTATCGAGCGCTAGTCACAGCATTGCCGGCACGCCAAGGTTTGTTCGCATAAGCAAAACAAAACTACAACAACAGCAAACCAAGCCAACCAAATGAGAGATATACACATTGCCCAGTTCCCCTTTAAACCAAAAACAAAAATAATTATTAAAATCAGATCATTATTTTTTATTATAAAGCCGAGAATCGCAATTATTATAAGTGACAGAAATACGTAACGTTACGATTTGGCTTTATGCCTGATTTGATTTTATGAACACAGTAAATTTGTCATAAATTTTCTCTTAAGCTTCGTTTACCATAAGCTGTCATTGGCTGTTCTTTGAGTTTTAGAAATTTGAAATATTATAAGCATATATTGGATAAAATATTTTATTTCTGAAAGTATTCAACCTTTACGTAACGTTGCGTTCTGTGCTTAATTCGTCCCCTCTGAAAGATACAATGAAATAGTTTGAAAATGCAATATATTTGTTATATTGTTCTTAACTCCTATCCTATCCTAACCTTTTGTAATGTATACGTTACGTTACGGTACTTTTACGTTACACTTTTTGGCTGTTCAGCAATTTGAGCTTTTTTTCCTACCACGAAAAGATTAAACCCAATTGTATAAACAATTTTAATATCTGAAATAACAACTCGCTCTATTTCTCTCTCTTCTCTACCGATATGTGTATATTTATATACATACATATATAAATAAATATATTTCGATTTTGATGCAGAGATTGGCGTTTATACAATTCACGTTTCTATCGCAAATAGAAATATCTATGCGCATAATATATGATCCATAAACTATAATCAACTTATACACATATAAATATTTAACATATACACCACAACGTAATTGAATGAGACGCGTTACGTGCAACGTTGCGACGTAATCACAACCACCTACTAACCAGTAACGGCGTTCGGCGACGGCGCTCCAACTCGCTATTTATCTAAATCGCTCGCTGTGCTCCGTCATGAAATATCATCGCTGCGACGCTACGCATCATCTACGTTACGCATCTCTCTGCAACGTCACACACACGTCGTTACGTGCCACCACATGTTACGTGTAAGGCCGCCTAAAACAAATGAAAACAGCAATTTTTTTTACAGCTATGTACATTAAATTTTACTACTACTACTACCACACACATCTATATAGTTAATTTAAAACAAATAAGGCGACGTACACGTAATCTCAGCATGTTGTGCCACAATTGTCTTATTTGCGTATTACGTAAGCCCAACCACGTACAAAATAAAAACCCAGAAGCATATATATCCAGTTGAAGAGACGCGTTGTTGGTCACATTATTGTTTCGTTGCCTGTTGACAAATTCCATTACGTTTTTCGTTTATATCTTACGCATAAAAAACTCATCGTTACGTTACGCCACGCTACACAACGCTTAATTGGTCTTCGTTTAAACATTATATATTCTCTACGTTCTACGTGACACAACTGCGACGCTTATCTAAATTCTAACGCTGTTGCTGTTGTTGCTGCGCTGCTGCTGCTGTTGCTACGTTCTGTTGTCTTACGTGGGAGAGACTGCAACAACACACAAACACATCAACTGCGTATCTCTCCTCACATTACGTAACGGTGCGACTAATATTACCCGCCCACTCATCCAGCTTAAGCTCTCTCTCTCTCTCTCTTTCTCTCCATTTTTCATATAAATTTACGCACTCATGCCTCGCCTCGCTCTCACCATTTTAAGATTTACGTTAGAATTGGCCTTTGTATGGAATGATTATCTATATATAAAACTTTTACGTTATCATATATTTTATTTACGTATTTGCGTCGTTCTTCTCCTCTTCCTCGATTGATACAGCTATTAATGTTCTCTTTTTCTCTTAATACAGCATACATCCACATCCCTATGCTGCGAATCCAGCTGCCGCCCGTCGCCAGCAGCGTCTGAAGCATCATCAACAGTCAAACAACGCCTCGCGTGGATTGGAGGATAGAGCCGAGCCGCGCGTCAAATCGGCAAAGCGGAACAAACCTCAATAATAGAATAAGGGGCAAAAACATTTACACTCACTCACACACACCTACACAGTTATAGTTTACACAACTACACTCAAACATAAGAACGTTACAGAACCAAATTTAGCCTCCAATTGCAAAGCGCCAACCCATAGTACATGTTATCGATCAACACTAATCTAGGCACACGAACACACACGCCTTCCCCCTCAAACACACACAACTTTAATATATATATATATATATATATATAAATGTATATCCATACATAGGCATATATATTTATATACATATGTAACAGCAGATTCGCGTCTCTTTCGTACGCTATTTTTATTTTTTAGACAGGATTCTTGGCTTGGTCGGCCCTACATATATCCAATAACATTTTTCGAAAGCATTGTAGCGACAGAGAAGCTGCGCGAATCTGCGATAACTTTTTGATATCGATAGCGAGCTCGTGGATGCCGCAGGGCAACTGTTCACACCCCACACTTCCAAACATACATACAGACACACACATATACACGCATCCACTAATGCACACTTATAATGTTAATAAAATTTTTAGTTTAAAAGGTAAAGAAGCATTAGCTAAAACGTTTTTGAATATTCTCAAGATTTTAGTTTTTCTTAATAGATTGTAAGGTCAACAATTTTGCAGCGACGAAGAAGAAGCCGCCTCCTAACTATATATATATAAAAAAAAGAATCCCATATTATTAAGACATAAATAAATGTTTATGTGAATTTAATTAAACGAAAATACATACATACATAGTAAATTTAAAAGCGTACAGAAAATATATACAAATTTTAAATCAAGGTTTCTAGCCTAGTTTAGTCGATCAACTCCATCTGCGTTTCCTCCGATTCGCGCCAATTGCGCTGAACCATTTCCACGAGCTGCTTCCAAAAGAGCGTGCGTCGCACATAGTTGCCCAAACAGAGCAGTATGAAGGCCCAGGCCAGGATAAGATAGAAATCTGTTTTCTTTGTCGGCACCGATGACAGTGGTCCCCACTGAATCATCGTGTGGATGAAGGGATGCAAGCTCTTTGGGTCCACGGTCCTTATGTTTGTGTGCCGCTTTATAAAGCCGCGCACGCTCACCTTGTCGTGGCTGGGCGGATCGTACTTGATGAGGGGTCGTCCCTGATGGAATATCATCAGCGTTGGCAAGGCAACTATGCCGAACTCTGCATTGAAGCGCGTAAACTCATAGGCGTCGATATAGGCCACTGGCAGTGTCGGTAACAGATGTGGCAGCAGATTAACCAGAGTCGCCACGCGAGCACACTCGAGGCTAGTGTTTGTGCAGAAGTGCACCAGGACACAGCTGCCCGGTTCGTGACGCTTGGTTGCATTACCAATTGGCTTCAATAGATTGACGATATCTTTGGCACTCTGCATGATTAGCAGCTTAGGCATAGGTGCGCTCAAATTGCCCGTTTCCGGAAATGGATCTGGCTGCAGGCATTTTATCAAAATTGGAGGTTTTCGTGGTTGCGACTGCTCTGCCATATGTATTATATACTCATCATCCGGCACACAGATGTGACGCTCCTGCATTAATGCGTACGACTCAAAGCTGTAATGGCACTGCCCAATAGAAACATTCCCTACGGGCACGGATCCTGATCCATTCGAATGGATATTGAGACCCAGATATTTCAGGGCGCCCAACAAACCGGACAGCTCTCCCTGAGCTTGTGCTGCATACAGCCCTATTAAAACAGTATCAATGGTTAGTGTCAACAGAAATCAATTTGTTTGAGAAATCCTTACCCAAAAAGAATAATATTGACAAGATTACATTTGTATGCATTTTTGTCTTTACTTTGTCACGGTGTGGATGCAGTATTGTAGCAATAAATTGCCAAAAATTAAATACATATTAATAAACGACAAAAACCTACTGAGTTGTTTCAACGAAAAATATACTGAATGTTTCCTTTTTATTATCATATCAAAGTTCACTGCTATGTCACGATTTAAGTTCTCAACCTCAATGTACTGAAAAATATACTGTAGTATTTGAGCGGAAAGAATGGGTGAATAAATACCATTAATTTGGTATTTTCTACCAGCGAATACTAAAGCTGAGCGATATAAAACTCGCGCGCTTTTTTTAAATAATGGTTATTGCACAGCTTCATGAATCAAGCTTAAAATTTATGTAACCACAATTTGACGCTCTGATATTGCATATCCCTCGAGTCTACAGTGTGTCAATTATGCATGGCCATAAACACGCACAAACAACCCGTTTCTACCACGTACACGCAACAGACGAACATTTTTCCTACTCAGCATTTTTGTGTGGGCTTTGCATACCCTAAACGATTATTGTGTGGGGTATGCGTCGGAGCACTTCCGTTTAATAAATTGTTACATTGCTTGATAGAAAACACATATATTTAAAGAGGTTATTAAAGTTTCGTAAAATTTAGTGTAAATTATTTGTTCCATTGGATATTCTACATATGAAATATAGTATAAAATAGCCAAGCGTTGCTATTAAAGAGTTTTTCCTTGTCTTTCATTTTCTTTTGGCTTTTTAAAAACCGGCAACATCAATTTATCATGCTAAAGTGGTGTCCATATAAGCGGAAGTTGCTGTACAAGCTGCCTGCTCAGGCTCAGGCCATGCCAGGCGTATGCACAACGACAACAGCAACACCAACAACAGCAACAGCAAGACCAAAAGCAACAACAACAGAGATGAGCAACCCTTTGTGGCCCTTTTTTTCTGAGGGGCGTCAGTGCTGCGGGGTGTCACAACTATTTTCAACATTGTGCACACATTTCATTCATTGAGTGCATGTTGAGCATATTTACAACTAGTTACAGAACGATGATGATGCCGCCGACAAGCCAACTGTGCTGTTAAAAGGCACTTTATGCGCATTTATGAGGCCCGTCTTAAAATGTCAGTGCCTAGTGCCCTCTAACGAGTAAGCAAGGGTAGCCAGTGGTTTAATGAGTGGATATAATTTTATTTTGATGTACATTTTGTTCTGCTTTTCTGTTTAATGTATAATTATTGATTATATATATCTCTCAATCATTTTAATTCCTATTATTATGTGTATTATATATATGTATAAATTTATATAAATATTTTACAATCTGTATTGGGAATAAATTTCGAGTGTTATAGCAATTAGCTTGTGTCTGCAGAGCATCGATCAGTCGTTGCTTGGGCTTCAGTGCATGCGCCAGCGTTGATAATTATCTTCTCAGTGCAGCGATGGCAGTGGCATTTGCAATCAAATGAATTCAATTGAAAATATTTCGATTCACTCCACTGCCTAGTTATTTACAAGTTCTGTAGGCGGTCTGCTGGCGCGGTCGGAAGTATTCGTGGTGGTTGCCCGGAGCGAGTCGCCAAGTCGTCGAACTTTCTGCCCGGCTCCGGGCACTCGATATGTGACGACAACAGCAACAACAACGACAAGGAGAACGAGAACGAACAGAAATGGCTGCTGCGCTTTTCTTCAACTGATAAAGATAAGGCCAAGGAGTTGAGTAAGAGTGCTCGCTGTAAGACTCTTGAAGCAAAGTTTTGCCAGCCTTTGCGGTTGCCGCCGCTCAACTTGGCCAGCATTTTGTGACAATTTATTTTCTATGCTTTGGCGTTTGCTTTCAACAAATCGAAAAACTATTAAATTGGGCTCTGAGCCAAAAAGACAACAAAACTAAAAAGAATCCAGCGTGAAAAGTCAAACCGTAAATACTCTAACCATTTGAGGTATTTCGCGTACAGCAATGAGCATTCGTTTCATTAGTGATATTACTCAGCAGGTTTGATATATGAATAATCGATTGTTTGGGAAGAAAAGTTGCTAATTTTATTTGATTTATGTAACTAAAAATAAAAAAAAGATATGCCTATATTGATATATATTAATACATTGAGCATAAATTGTCGAATTTTAAAAATAAATTAAAAAGTTGGAATTGTTTTCTGATAGCCAATGTTTTCCTCTACAACGTTTTCCAATTGTTAGTGTATTTAGACAAAGTTTAGCACGCCTCTCACAGCTTGAAAATTTCACTGGTTGACAGTCACGCGATTTCGCCATGGTTTGGCACATTTGATATCAAGTGCAACTTTTCACCTTTGCACGCTGTTGACAGGCTTCGACGACATCTGCTTAATTGGATAGGAAATGGCGAGAGCTTGGCCAAGCCACCGGCACGGTCACCGATAAGATCTCCAAGCGAACCAACCGGATACGTAAAATGTGCAATAAAACAAATATAAAAAAATTTATCAATTTCAAATTATTACTTTTAACTGTAGGAAATATTGATTGAGTTACTTTCAGCGATTATTGTTAATTTATCGATTTAATTATAATAATAATCAAAGAACGAAATGATACCATCCACTATGCTTATGCATCACTCAATCAATTATCAATCGATTCTGACTAGTTACAGTTTATTTTCTTCACTTTTATTGCCACCATAACCTCACTTTCCAAACATAACCTCAATTGCCAGCTTAAAACGTGTCTCTATAAATATAAGCATGATTAAAATATACTTGATAAAAGATAAACAGTGCATATTCCATGGAGTTTGGTTGTCAACGGCAACGGTGCCAACGCCTACAGAAGTCGCAGCACTAAACTAATTAAAACTTTTTGGGTTTTTTCTGCTCGTTGTTGCGTTCATCGGGCTCGGCCATATGGCATTGGACGGGAGAGTGCTGTACCCGGAAACCTGGCATAAATTACGAATTGAAATCACGTAAATGCTGGCAAATTTAATCAGCCTAGCATCAGAGTGCGTCTGCGGCTGGTTGCTAAGCAAAAATTAAATTTAACAACATAACCAAATAAGGACACACAAAAAAAAACGAACAAAAATCCGAAAGGCAAAAAAAAAAAAAAAAAAAAATCCAAATCCAATAAAGAAAAAAATCGTTAGTGTCAAACGTACAAAAAATTTGCACACAGCTACGTGACTTCAATTTCTCACTTAGCCGCAGCCTCTGCCGGTCCTTGACTGCCCACAACTCTGTCTATCTGTGTGTGTGTGTGTGTGTGTGACAAGGTGTATTAGTGTGTTGTGTTTTCTTTTTTTTTTTTTCGGCTGTGCTCTGCAGAACTTTTAATCCTTTGCACTTTTGTCAATGTCAAGCCGGGCTGGCCAATGACAAACACAAAAAACAAGCTGATAGAGCCCCAAAGCAACACGAAGGATGCCATTGAAAGGAAGTCAATGTTTATATGCCCTTACCGAACGGAAGTTGTTAATTGTTCAGCTGGTGAACAACTATGACTTCCTTGATAAAGAATCTAAAAAAATATTTCGCTTAGAATTCTGATTTCATAAAATATAAATAAATTTATATTTTGTACATTAGCTTTCCTCCTTATTTTTTATGTATTTGCAATTCTTATACTAAACAATTAAGTATACATTTATATATTGTAAATAATGAAATACATTCGTAAAATATGCAGTATTAAAATTTACGAAGGAATGTACTTTAATAGTTTTTCTTATATGATTCATACTTTTTAACATATAATTCAGATATCAAATCAGGTATTTGTGGAAAGAACTGTAATAAAAAAATAAATAAATAAATAAGAAATAAAAAAATAAATAAATAATATAAAATAATATAAAATTGAATAAATAAAATACAATAATAATTATATTAAGAAATAACTAAATAAATAATAAACTGGAAAATCGTGTAGAGTTCTTTCTTTTTTAGGATATCTCCTTCCCATAAAAGTCAATTTTAAAATGGTTTAGGTTGCAAGCGCCATAAGAATTTGATAGGTGGTTGCTTTTCGAGTGTGTGGTACACATGCCATGTGTAACGTGGCCCGAATAGTTTTCCACCACAACGACAATTCGGAAAAGAGAAAAACATGAAATAAATAAAAATAAAAGTAAAAGGGCCAGCCAATAAAATTAATTGATTTTGAGGTTTTCCATTTGCTGTGTGTCAAGCGATTTTGATTTTTAGTCGACGGTTAACCGCATTTGACAGATACAGTTTGGGTCAGAGCTTATATGTGAATTGCTTTTTTAAATAGTCTTAAAGCAATTTAAAAAGTAGGCAAACATAGATAGTGGTAGAGGTAGAGGTAGAGGTAGAGGTAGAGGTAGAGGTAGAGGTAGAGGTAGAGGTAGAGGTAGAGGTAGAGGTAGAGGTAGAGGTAGAGGTAGAGGTAGAGGTAGAGGTGGAGGTAGAGGTAAAGGTAGAGGTAGAGGTGGAGGTAGAGGTAGAGGTAGAGTAAGCTTTAAGCATTATTAAAAACAAAGTAAAGTAAAGTAAAACAAAGTAATGCAAAATCAAATTCGATAGGTTAGCTTGATATGATCAAATTTCGTAGTAAATACTCCATATTAATTAATACCTTGACGTGCTGAAAGTAAAGCGAATGCCTTCTTGTTCGGCTACGCACGAGGTCTTCTAACATTTCGAAAAATCTATTAATATTTATTTTGATTATATTGCAATTTATACATACAAAGATGAATACATTTACAAACTTTCAGATTCAATGTAACGTTGACAGCCATTTGGAGTGGATTTGTGATAAAAGGTGTCAATTGAATGCAGAGTTTGTCCACACACCCGCCTCGCCAGCATGCCTCTGCTTTTGTTGGTCTTCTCATGCCACAGGAATCCGCTTGCTACGCCGCTCGCATTATCAATTATGCGTTCGCATTGCGTTCCGTGTCCGAGTCCTGAGTCCCGAGTCCTGTAAACTTGGCAATTTATTTGCACCGGAAACTCAACATAAATCAAACTAATTTCTCCAGGGATTTTAGAAACAACTTTCGACGTGTCGCTCGACTGCTGCGTTTGTCTGTGTTTGTGTGTGCGGGTGTGTGTGTGTAGGTGTAGCTGACTTTGTGCCTGTTGTTGTTGTTGTTGTTGGGCACGTGTTTGGGGCATAGCAAATTGAATTTGTCGCGCCATGTTGCATAATTTGGGGCCCATTGTGCGTCTAATTGGCCAAAATGCTGGAGACCGACAAGGAGCTCGAGAGCTCCTTGAAATGTTGACATATAGCCACACCAATTATTTTTGCTATATACGTATTCTACTTATGAACAAGTCTAGACTTTGGCTATTGATTTTGGTGTGGCGGGCCTTCGCGCATTGCTCAGGCATTGCTTAGTCCCCAGGGAGCTACACATAAGCTCTTTACCTAACTGCGTTGGACCCAAGGGAATGATTCGAAGTGATATAATACGGTGTCGAAATTACACAGGATTTCAAGTTGATATGTATGTACCGATTCGTAGACAGGTATATCTTAGAGTTGAGTATAGTCAAACAATATAATATTGTACAATATTATATAATATAATATACAAAAAGTTGAATTTTATTATTATTTAAAAAAAATTATATTTAGCTTAAAGCTTAGCTTTACAGATCACTTGGATAGTTTGTGTTCCATGTTATAGTAACTGATCGAGTCACACACTCTCTGAGTACCTTGCCTCTATGATTTATATGTTCCCAAAATTTTTAGTTTCTAAGCAAAATGTCTGAGCAGCTGAAATGCGTGGAAAACTTGCCCCTGGAGCCTACCCTGCCGAGACTGTCGCTGAATGATTTTCGTGGCGGCAATCAGCTGCCAATCTGGGACATACCCGAAAGGGAGTTTCAACTGGGGAAGAAGTACGCGCTGGTGCCAATGGTGCTGAGGAACTGGGAGCTGTGCGAACCCGATGATCTGCTGCTGAAGCTCGGCACCAGGCAGATCAGGATGAATCGGCTGCGCTTTATGTGCTACTCGAACTTCGCCATGGAAAATGTGAAGGGGGGACAGCGCGAGTTGGAGCTGCCCGAGGATCGGGTGCCGGATGAGGGCCTGGTGCGCACTTGTCTCTGGATAAACCAGCCAGTTGCGAAGCTGGAGCGCGGCGCCATTATGCAGGTGCTGGCGGCAGCTATGTACTTGGAGGTCGAACCGCTGATCAAGCAGGTGTGGTTCAGTCTGGACTTGGTCGACGAGTTTAACGAGGATCAGGCCTTTTATGTGTCCTACGAGTCGCTGCGGCTGCGCCATTTGCTGCCCCTGATGGGCCTGGACATCTCAATGCTGCATCGCATCCAACGCTTCTTCCTCACGCTGGTCGCCAGCGTGGAGTTTGTAGAGCTGCCCTTCGAGCACGTTCACTACCTCATCAGCTCCGAGAATGTGGCCGTCAATAGCGAGAAGGAGATGTTCTTTGCTGCTGTGCGCTGGCTCACGCACGACTGGACGGCACGGGCTCAGTATGCGATGCCCCTCGTCAAGCTGGTGCAGCTGGTGTTGCTGCCTTTCGATTACATCATGGAACTACAGGAGAGCGAAGCAGAGGCACCTGTTGCGTACATCGCCGGCCTGGAAGAGTTTAATGAGCTCGTCTATGACGCCTAGTAAGTGGACAGCCTGCATGGGGTGTCTTTGGCATTTAGTAATCTCTGCTTATCCCACAGTTCGGCCCACTTGATAATGCTATTCGACGATGGCTCCAAGGCCATTGAACAGCTTCGCGAGGTATTAGAGATCGAGCAGCCCGTGCAACGGCCCTTCATCTCGGATAGTCTGTGCAGCTATCACAGGGCTAAGCCCGATGATATTGCGAAGGACTTTAGCTACAATGATTTCTTGGATTATTTGTGTGCGATCCAAAAAAACGGCATATACTCCTGGAAGTCACTGGACGTTCAGCAGAAATCTAGCTGCTTCAAAATGGTCTAAAAGCAAGATTATCTTAAAACTTTTAGGATTTTACTGCACTTTTGTGATGTATAACTGTTCATTTTTTTTATTAATTTATAAAAACTCTTGTAAGTGACCGAAAGTGTTCTAGTTATTTAGCTTTTGGTATCCGAAGCTGGGTCAGTGTGGTAAAGCAGCAAAGAGTGCTTCCCTGTCGCTCCCTTTAAATGCGTTTATCCACACTTGTTTATTATACTCTATCACGAAATGATGCGGTATATTATTGTAGATTTGTTCGATGTGTTTCACTAATGCAGTATAAAAACTATTTTGCAAAATACCCTGTAATTTCACAGTTTTCGAACCCTAGCTTTAAGAATTATACAGTTACGTTACGTTTACGTTTCTACTAACCTAAAAAAGTTGAGAATCGGCCAAAAATGATGTACGAACAAATCGAAGGAATCGATATATCCATTAGTTTTATGGCTAAAATCTAAAAATTAAAAAAAAAAACAACACAGCCACACTTTGTAATAATCTTAAATTTTGTTCAACTAAAAAAAAAAAAAAAAAAAAAAAAAAAAAACAATATGAAAAAACAATAACAAATAAAGAAATAAAAAAGTAGTTAGTACACATTTTTAAAATATAAATATTTATTTATTAATATATGTAAAGGGAATGAACTTGAGGACATCTATTTGATATTTAAAGACATAATTTTTAGTCTTTCTTATATAAAAGAGAATTTTAGGCAGAGTATTTTATATATTCAAGGAGATAAAATACGGTAAAAGAAGATATAAAAACTCAGATTGCCGCCTGGATTATCAAGGAGATAGAAAATAATTAGATCTTCATATAAAGAAGGAAAGTATATCTATTGGGGCGGAATAGCTGATAGGGTACGACTACAGCATTCCCATTTGTTGTGTTATTTCAATTTGGAAATGACCAACTAGCAGATAAGAGCATAATAAGAACAGTCCACTTCGAAAAGTTTGCATTCCCTTTACAGGACGAGATTCGATTGAACATTTGTAATCGAAAAGTTAGGAATAATTTGAAAATAAGGCCGAGGTCTATGGCAGAGAGGGCGCACATAATTTTGAACTCCATTAAGCTATTTTGCATCCGGAAATATTCAAAATATAGAACCATGCAATATTTATGGACACATGGTAAAGCGAACAGCTCGAGTTTTCCGCATAATATTTGGCAACTTTGTCACTATAAATACATATACACATATATGTATGTATATGTATGTGTATATTGGCACTTTGTATGTATGCTGGTTGAAGCTGGCTGCTCTACAGCTTTTTGTAATTTTCAAAACAATTTCCTCATCAGCGACAAAAACAACAACAACAACAACAACAGCAACAAGTTGGGGGAAAAACATGGGGAATAAGTGCAACCACATCGTCAACATCGTCAGGTCGTAGCCTGTTTTGGTTTCGAAGCTCGCGGCGTTGCTTGTGCGCCAGCCACGCCTACCCAACACCCGAGCCACCCCAACCCTCTCCAACCACCCAAAAACACTGCACTCCACCTAGTTGGTACATGGTGCCACTGTGACCGTAACCACCTGGTGCCAGGCCACATGACTCGCCCCCATCACGCCCCTTCCACTACTCCACTGCTCATCCTGCTTGCTGGCAAATTGAAAATGTTGTGCGGCCAAGGAAAAGATGTCTGCAAAGTTGCGCAAGCGAGATTGCTGGTAAATGTCGTTGTTGTTATTGTTGTTGTTGTCACAGTTGACGTTGTTGCAGTTGCTGCAGTTGCTGCTGTTTTGGCCTAATGATGCTCAGCTAATAAATGCAATGGCAGCCAGGCAGCTCAGCAATACACAAGCCGCTTAAAGTCGGGTTATATCAGAAACATTTGCATAATTGTGGCGCGCAAGAATCGTAGCTAGCAAATATTTCCAGATGTTGTGCACTTTGAAATTCTTAAAGCTCTTAAAAGTATTAAATATTATATGATTATGATTAAATAAAATATTTGTATTTTGTTGTATTAGTTCATATTGTTTTAGCTTGAGATATGTTTTGATAACTTGGGAATTTGAGTTGAAGCATATTATCAGTTCTTGTGGAAATAATATATATGTATGTATATAAGTTTTAAATTATAAATCCACAACTTTTATTAAAATATATTATATATATTAATTTTAGTTGCACTCAAACCACTAAATGAATAAAAGTGAAATGTGTTCTTATTCTAGCGATAGTCTCTTACTACATCTTCTGGATGATCTGTTACTGAATAACATCACTAACCATATATGGTATCATACAACAGCTCTGTTCGATCATTACTCTTCGATTCTTCCTCTTACTTCCACAAGACGCTCATAACAACTTGCTCAAAGGTTGCGCCGCGAATGACTTTAGGATCCTACACATATGTCTGGGCAGACACTTCTTGCGAAGGCTGCATTGAATGGTTATTCGTACTGCTCAGCACTTTTCTACAGGGTGAGCTTCTAACGTAGCATCCTGACAATACAGTAAAGCTGATCTAATCAGAGACTTGTTCCCTAAAGAATAAAACTTTAAACTGAATTATTAAGTTCTTATTGAGCTACCGAGACTGTATATATACATTTCAGTCAATTTATAAACCTTTGAGAACCTCAAGCGTTGACTTGATATGTGAAGAAAAGATGCAACGAATGACCGCAATTTCTATGAAATGTGTGCATAGATTAGTTTATTGTGCCAACTGCAGCTCTTGAAAAGCTTGATTCAAAGCAAGTAAGAAGCACTCCCAACTGGAGAGTGCTCAACTTTGAGATTCCCTAAGCAGCGGCTCCAACCAAACATACATATGAAAAGCCACACTCTTTAACAAATAGAACAAAAAATGTTTCGCTGCCAAGTTAGAAACTCTTTACAAATCTTATATTTCAAATTCTAATTCAACTTGGCTGATTTTGTGAAATTACCAGCTGAAGCATTAAATATAATATACATGAAATTTGCATTGAATTAAATGAAAAATACCTTTAACACTTGAGATTAAATTACTGACATTTTATAAAGATTTTCATTTATTTTGTGAAAGTGAGAAAATGAATCAATTATGTGGAAACATGATATCGTGTGCTATACGCGAGCACTAATCATCAGTGCTGGCATTTTATACAGAGTACCAATAGCTAGATCTAGCTGGAAAGAAATTTAAAAATGGCTAAATCGTGATTTTACAACACTTAAATTAAAAATACAGTAGAATCCGCTTATAACGACTCCGCTTAAAGCGTCCAACCGGTTATATCGACGAAATTTCGATGTCTTGGTTGGTCCCCATACAAACTTATATGAAAGACCTTCCGTTTAGAACGACTCCGCTTTTAACGACAATCCGCTTATGCCGACGTTATTTTTTCATATTTTTGAGTCAAAAATACCGGTTATTACGACGTGATAAAAAAAAAACCGCGAAATAATAACAAGCATTAAAAGACGCTGTTAAAAATGTATATGTATGTATGTATGTACATTTATCAGTGATCAGTACCCTTGCTTGTGTGCGTAGCAGCGACACAAATGCTGCTAAAACTGAGATAGAAAGAGAGAGACAAGCTACAATGCCGACGTCACACAATCGTTTCTATACCATTGGATGTCCCGTTTTATTTCTAGTTTTTTCTGCTTTTTCCCACTCAAATTTAATGCATACAAGCTCAAAATGAAAAATAATGCTCGTTAACGAGCTCATTTAGTTCAAACTCGACACTTGTGGTGGCAAACTATCGGGATTGACATTCAATGTTGGATACAATCGATAGAATTTTTTTTTATATTTCTAGTAAATTTTGTTTAAATTGAGCTAGTTTCTTTGTCTGTAATTTTGAATAAAATGTAAAAAATAAAACAACAAAGGAAACGTCAACAAATTTGTGAATATATGGATCTATATATGTAATTTTCCTATTGCTTACGACTATCGATAGATACAAGAAAACATCGTTAGTGGCGCAGAAAGAACGAAAGTGCTTCTCTGTTGAAGAAAAAATTATTCGGCGCTTGGAAGCCGGTGAACGTAACTGTGCTCTGGCAAAAGAATTCTGCGTGTGCCACACAACAATTGCCACAATAAACAAAAATAAAGACAAAATTAAAGCTTCATTCAACAGCAATATTCTAAAACCAAAACGTGTCAGATCGTTGAAACAAGATGAAACAATTATGAAATGAAAAAAAAATTTTTTTTTTTTAACCTACTGGTTAAAGCGTCCGCCGGGTATAGCGACGTAAAATCGACGGTCCCTTAAATGTCGCTATAACCGGATTCTACTGTAATTAGAAAAAAATTAATAACTAAAATCAAAAAATTAAAAATAAAGCCTTTCTGATTTTCCTAAAAGCTAAAATTTCCGGCTACCACTTTTATCAAATTCCTCCCGCCCTCGGTTATACAAAAAAACAAAAACAGATTTTTTTTTTAATATTTGCTTGTTCATTTTAAAGTTTTGTATATAAGCTTTAAAGTTTTAATATATTATTGTAAATATTATTTTGTATACCCTGATCCCATTGAAAATGGGAAATCAGGGTATAATGGTTTTGTTGATATGTATGTAACAGGCAGAAGGAGGCAGACCACATAAAATATATATATTCTTGATCAAGGCGATGAGTTGAGTCGATTTCCTTCTAAGTATTCCCTTTACGTCTTTCAAATAATTTCTTCTAAGTATTATTTCCAAGTATTTCCGCAAAGTATATCCTCTTTCTTCTAAATATTTCCTCTACTTATTTCCTCTACTTATTTCCTTTACGTAATTCCATTACGTAATTACTTTACGTAATTCCTCAACGTTTTTCATTTACGTAATTACTTTACGTAGTTCCTCTACGTCTTTAATGCTTATAATTCGCACACTCTACTTCACTTTCTTGCGCTGGCTCCCAACAGGCCTGGAAGACTGAAGAAATGCTGCAGCTGCTGCGCTTTATATACGTAGAGCCACTTTTACTCAAGCACTGTCTCTCCCAAATGTTGAGCCCGACGGCAGGTAGAGCTCGTTGCAATTGACATTCAAGTGAGCAATTGGAACGTTCTCTGCATACATGCATACATGTAGACAACTATAATGATCTTCTGCACTTCTTCTCTCCTTGCTTTTAGTTTTACTCAAGTACTGTACGCATGCTAGCCTATGTATATCTTTGTGTGTGTATGTGCGTCAGAAATACGCAAAGAATTATTGAAATATCAGTTCTCCGAAGGGTTCAGGAGATCTACTAGTCTAATCAAGAGCTACGCAAAGGCTTCGCCTAATAGAACTCAAATGCATTTCTCAGCTATTGGTTAATCTGTTGATTACATTGTTCACACAGTCCGCAGACACTTGGAATTCAGTTGGCGCACTTCTAATTAATTATTTTTGATTACTTTTGCATTAATTAAATGCCTTGCTGTCCGGCCGTGCCTTCGAATCGCATGCGAGATGGAGGCTCTGCGGACACTTCTGCTCATAATAAATACTAGAATGAAATTGCGCGTGAAACAATGCATTTCCGGTTGCTCGAAGCACCATTCACACTCCACACTTCACAGTGCACCCACCCAACTCCACACTCGCTTATTCACATTCGCATTCACAGTCACATTCACATTCACATTCACATTCACATGCCTTCCGTTCACATTCGCATTGGCGCTGTTTCCGCTTCAATTTTTATTTCGCGCGCTCGCCTCGATAACGATTCACAGCTGCCATAGAGCGAGCACAGGGGGAGCGGGGGAGTGCAAGTGGGAGCAGGAGTTGGAGTGGAAATCGGGTTGGCTCGGCTGCAGTTCCTAACGCCTCAGCAATGGAAACTGTTGAAATTGTTGCCTGCTTTATGTTGTCATTCCATTAATTATCGCTCGTTATTTTAACTTTTAGCATGGCATAGTGCGCGGCAATTTCTCTTCTCTCTCTGTCTCTCCCTCTCCATGAATTTTTTTGCCATTGTCTGCACTTTACAAATACTTCATAACATTTGACAAGCTCTTCTTTCTGTTTTTGGCTTTTATTTCTTTGTGCTTTATTTCCTCTTTTATTCTTTTTTGCAGTATTTTGTGGTGCCAACGCCTTTTGTTTGCACATTAAATGGCGTCGGCGGCCATGTGAATTGTCGTATAAATATGTGTGTGTGTGTGTGGGTGTGTGTGTCGCGGTCGGGGTAATGAATTACTAGCCACATGGTTTTTGTGTCCTGCCGCCGCCCGCTGACTCGCAACAATGACATTGCAATTTCTAGCCAACACCAACAATGCCGGGGACAGCCTGCGCCGCTGGCGGGCGGGGGCGGGGGCGGGGGCGGGGGCGGGGGCGACTGAGTGGCTGACCGGAGGACACAAAAAATGCAGACACGTCTACGGCCCAACCAGGCGCAAAGGCGACCAGAAATTATGCGGCTTTAATTGGTCGCAAATCGTTAAATGCCCAAAACTGCTGCTGCAGCATATTTTCTTCTTTTTTGTATGGTCAGGCAACTGAATTTAATGGAATTTTAAATATATTTATACACATATATACTTTTAATTTTATATACATGTATATACTAAGCTGTAGAGCGTAACAGAATATGGACATCTCAAGTATGTATATAACCTTATTACTCTTATTTTCCCTCAAATAATTATATCATTATGATTATTTCTTAGTCGATACTCTTAAATTACTGTAAGATACCATCCACAAAAAAATACTGTCTTCATAACAAAGAGTGAAACAAATTGAATCGAATTAATCTTAAAATTAATTTAAAATTATTTTGAAAATATTGACTTTTCTAAACCGAACTATTTCGAATCTAAGAATATGTTCTGCAGCCCTGTCAGCTATCGATAATCGCAGCTCTGGTCTTCAGCTTGAAGATGTCGATTCATTAGTCGTTAAGAAAAGACTAAAAATACTCACATCAAATTTAAATTTAAATTTAATTTGATGTTTTTTTTTGTATTTAGTTTTTCAGTTTCTTGCATTTAATTTGGTTTGAACATTAATAAAAATATGTTACGATACTTGAAACTATCTTGGAAATTATATAAAGATATTCTATTTTTGTGATGTAATAAGATGAAATTACTTGCTAGTTAGAGTAGATAAATTGAGTTTATCATTAACTACTACTACATCCACTGTTTTTTCTTACCGAAAGTATATAATGAAAGATATATACATTTATATTGAATCAATTTACTCATCTAGTATTACATATGTACATTTATCTACCGTGAAATTGTGAAATATTTCGCATTTTTGACTCTGAAAATGTAAAACCCAAGTATTATAGAAAAAAAATATATATATTAGGTTATTTAATAATCTGATTGATAGGACAACATAAATAAAATTTTAATGCAATCATATTTTAGCTCCGAATTTAAATCAACTTCATTTTCATTTACCATTTGAGTGCTGCTGTTCTGTATGCCCACACCACTGAGGACTCTACAATGCTGGCTTTTCAAATATTTTCCAATTAACTTGTAAATCCAGTCGTATGTACGATATTTGTAGCGAGTCTCGCATTTATTGGGGGCAACGCACATTTTTCACTGATTTGTTTTATGAGTTGTTAACAATCGATTGCATGTTTTTTGCGGCCATTAGTCTGCTGTTGCCTGAGGGCGGTGCCACGCCCACCAATAGTAAGAGGCATATAATAAATCATGCTGTACCTATTGTAGGCAGACAACACACACGCGCAGCAGCAGCTCCTTTGATTCATTGCAGCGGGCAAGAGATCAGGGCAGGGCATGAACCATGACAGGAGGCATGGGAATCAGGAGTTAAAACGGATGATAAATAATAAGCAACAAAAGCTGACAGCAACAATCACATACGGCTGTCGGATGTCTACATTTAGGAACTGTTTAACAAAGTGCAAAGGCTCTTGGTCAGACTGACAGACCATGGGATACCCTGTAGTTCGAGTTGAGAACTGAACTGTGGTGAGCTAATGGATTTGCTTGATAACAAATAAATGGAATCGATAATTCCTAAAATGATTAAAAATATATTTAAATATAAAAATGCTTGTAAGTAGATGTGAAATTTATGTTCTGGATCACTTCCTGATGTATGTTCTGGCTCACTTCCGGTTTAGATAAGGTGTGGTGAAATTACAGCAACAAGCAACACCAACAACATGGATGTATGTTCTGGACCACTTCCGGTTTAGCAGCAACAACACCAACAACAACACGGTTGTATGTCCTGAGTCACTTGCGGTTTAGATAAGGGGTGGTGAAATCACAGCAACAACAACAACATCGACAACAACGATGACTCAGCAAGAACATAACAAAAAACAAGTAAGAACGTTGCAGTCGGGCGTTACCGACTGCGGGATACTCATTCACATCCCATCAGCACTTTAGTAACTAAGTTTTGCTCTAGTACTGCAGAAAACGCAGCTTTTCTCGATTTGCCACGCCCCCTTTGGGCGGAGATATATCCACCATAGCTTGTTGGACTTGGGTGGTCAACCCGCGTATATATACCAAATTTCAGGTCTCTAGCATCAATAATGCCTAAAATATAGCAAAATCGGGAAAATCGCTATATCTTCCGGTCCGATTTGCCACGCCCCTAGTGGGCGTAGATATATACATTTTGAACCAGTCTTTATAAAATGATAACATTAGCTCACATGCAAAAATTCAACGTTCTAGCTTTAAAACTCTAGGAGATACAGTTTTATCCGATTTGCCACGCCCCCAATGGGCGGAGATATATCCGCCATAGCTTGTTGAACTTGGGTGGTCAATGCGGACCTACATACCAAATTTCAGCGTTCTAGCTCTTCAACTAACATGATTTCTGGAATATCGGAAAATGCATTTTCCGATTTGCCACGCCCCTAGTGGGCGGATCGGGAAAATTTTAACACTTTATAAATGGGAGCTATACACAAGTATGTGTTCCAAATTTCAAGTCTCTAGCTTCAATAGCGCCGAAAAAAGTTGCGTTCATACGGACAGACGGACAGACGGACGGACGGACAGACGGACGGACAAGACGGACATTGCACAAAACCAATATACTCAATTCACTTTCGTGAATGAGTATAACAATTCACTTTCGTGAATGAGTATAAAAAATGACTCACGTTCAAGGTCATCACATATAAAATGAAATATATAAATATATGTATATGTATATGTATAAATTATAAATATATGTATATGTATATGTATATGTATATGTATATGTATATGTATATGTATATGTATATGTATATGTATATGTATATGTATAAATAATATATATAAATATATGTGTGTAAATATATACATTTATAACAACATCGCGGGTGTGAAATATATGTATATGTATAAATATATACATTTGTTTGTAGATATATATATTTTTGTGATAAAAAGAGCAAACAACAACATCCGCCCAACAACAACAATTTAGCAAAACATTGCCCTCTCTAAGTTTAGTATTTCGTGATAAGACATTTTTATAAAGCCACAAGAGTTTCAAAATGGTTTTACATTCAGAAATTAGTTTATTAGTAACACAATTCGAGTGAGCAGTCTTAAAAAATGACGCGATTTTGTTCAGCTTGTGGGGTGTTTGTGAACCGTATGCGATGGAGTCATCATATTCGAACCAACGAGCACAAGAATAATGCGTTTGAGCCATTGAATGAGTGTGTAAAGCTGACTTCAGGTGGTTTTAAAAACCGTATTTGTACATATCGATATGAAAGTGCAATTAACGAAGAAAAAATTCAATTGCCAGAGGATTTTCTGGCGGAAGCTGGAGTGGCATTGCTTCCAATTTTGGAAAGATGGCTTGAGGTGCACAGTAGTTGTAAAATAAACTTCGAACTCTTTGGGGAGTACATGCGTGCAAAAGATGATGAAATGCTTATAATGGCTAAATCACACCAAACCCCAATGGTGGTGATAACAATAGCCAGTGATCTAGAAAAAGTCTATATCCAACAGGCCATTATAATAAGCACGAAGATGGACGAATTTCAAGAAAGAGATAGTGGATGGACTCTGACGAGAATCCTCCACCTTGAAATGAACATTAATAAATACTCCCCATTGAGAGGGTCCAACTATATCGCACTTCCGAAGAGTCTTGCGGTAAAAAGAGCGTTGGTAAATGTGCACAACACCGATGAGTTTTGCTTCAAGTGGGCTCTGATATCAGCTCTGAAGCCTCTTAGTAATAACTCAGGGCGCTGTTCTGTATACAAGATTGCTAATATAAGGAGTACTCTGATTCGAATAGACGACTCGTTGACTCTCAATTTCACCGATCTGGAGTTCCCACTCAAAGTGCGAGAGATTAAAAAATTTGAGGAACAAAATGAAGGATTGAGTGTAAACGTGTTTGGATATGATTCAGAAGAGAAAGTGGTGATTGGCCCCCTTTACCTAACTTCGAAGAAAAAGAAAATACACATTAATCTGATGCTGTTGGAGGGGATATACACTGCACATTATGTTTGGATTAAGAGTCTATCAAGGTATGTGTTAATGTTGCATATTTTAAGCTGGATGAAAGATAAGCAGTTTTTTTTTTTTCTTTCAACAGACTTGTGCGAAGTCAGATTACTGCCCACACAAGAAAGTTATACTTTTGTGATGTTTGCCTCAACTATTCGAGGGATAGGAGCACACACCCCTCAGACTGCACTGAAATGGTATCAGTACTCCCCACTGAAGGAAAGAACTCTCTTAGCTTTAAGAACTTTCTTAATAGTATGGCAGTCCCATTTGTGGTGTATGCTGACTTTGAATGCAGCCTGCAGCCTGTAAATGAATGTGTAAGTGAGAAAGTAGTTACCATGCATGAACATGGTCCTGTAGCCTATGCTTATTATATTAAATGTTCATTTGATCCAAATCTAGATAGGTTTGCAATATATACAGGAAAAGATGCGAGTGAACAATTCTTAAATTCTTTGATAGCTGATGTTATTATGATTTACATGAATCATCTAAGTATCATAAAGCCTCTCGTAATGAGTGATGAAGAAGAGGAAATATTTAAAAATGCAGTTAATTGTCATATATGTAATAAACCTTTATTAGGTGATAGAGTTAGAGATCATTGTCATTTGAAAGGTTCGTTTAGAGGAGCAGCACACTCCAGATGCAATCTTACATATAGTGTCCCCTCTTTTATTCCAATTTTCTTTCATAATTTCTCACGTTATGATGCACACTTGTTTGTGCGAGAGTTATCTAAAATTCCAGGAGAAATCAGAGTTCTCCCACAAAATAAAGAGCTTTACATTTCTCTCTCGAAATTCATATATGTTGACGAAACAAAAATTGAATTGAGATTTCTAGATTCGTTTCGCTTTATGCCTGCAAGCCTAGATACTCTAAGCTCAAGCTTAGAAATGAAAGATCTGTTAAGTACTAAACGGATCTTCCCTAATGATGGGCGTCAATTGAATTTAATGCGTAGAAAAGGAGTGTTTCCATATGAATATTTAAGCTCATTTGACCGCCTGCATGATAAGGCATTACCGCCAAGAGAAATGTTTTTTAATAGTCTCACAAATAGCGAGTGCTCAGAGGAAGATTATCAGCATGCGCAAATTGTTTGGGAAACCTTTCGCTGTCAAACACTTAAAGACTATATGGAGCTATATTTGAAGACCGATGTACTACTACTGACAGATGTTTTCGAAAATTTTCGCACAATATGTATGAGTATTTACTCACTTGATCCAGTTCATTATTACACAACTCCAGGTTTATCATGGGATGCTATGCTAAAGTTGACAGAAATAGAACTGGAATTATTCACAGACATTGATATGCAGAGATTTATTCAAAGGGGTATTCGTGGAGGACTGGTACAATGCTCACAGAGGTATTCCAAAGCAAATCATAAGTACATGAATGACTATGATGAGACCGCTCCCTCCCAGTATTTATGGTACTTAGAAGCTAATAATTTGTATGGGTGGGCTATGTCTCAATATCTTCCATACGGAGACTTTTACTGGATGAGTGATGAGGAGATTCGTACATATAATGTGTTTGGGGCTAATGAGGAATCTGAATATGGGTATATTCTTGAGGTAGATATAAATTATCCAGTCAATTTACATGATTTGCATAACGATTTACCGTTTTGCCCCAGCAATCACAAGCCAACAGCATTGTCTAGTGGTGAAAAGCTTATTGCAGACTTTAGTCCAAAATATAAGTACCCCATCCACTATAGGAATCTGCAGCAATGCATTCGGAATGGTCTGGAGCTAAGTAAGATTCATAGAATTTTAAGGTTTAAGCAATCTCCTTGGCTAAAAAAATATATAGATATTAATACCCATCATAGAACGCAAGCCAAAACGAGCTTTGAGAAAGATTTTTTTAAATTGCTTAACAATGCGGTGTATGGTAAAACAATTGAGAATGTTGAGAACAGGAAAAATATAAAGTTAGTGTGCTCATGGGAGACTATGAAAAAAAATTCTCTCGGAGCTAGAGCATTAATCTCAAAAGCTAATTTCCATAGCTCCGCTCAGGTTTCTGAGAATATGTATGCAATTCAAATGAAACGACTATATAATTTATATAATAAACCCATTTATTTAGGATTCTGTGTTCTAGACCTCTCAAAACTTAAAATGTATGATTTTCACTATAACTATATGCTTCCAAAATTTCAAAATAAGCTATCATTAAATTATATGGACACTGACTCATTCATATACAGCATTCGAGTTAATGATTTGTATGCTGATATTCGTGAGGATGTTGAGATGAGGTTCGACACATCTGAATATCCACTAGAGTTGGCAGAAAAGTACAAAATTCAGAGATGCAATAAGAAAGTCTTAGGTATGATGAAGGATGAAAATAATGGGAAGATAATGACCGAGTTTATAGGTTTACGTGCCAAAATGTACTCATTGCGCACTGAAGATGGTGGTTGTGTGAAAAAGGCCAAAGGTATAAAAAAATCGATATCCAAACTACATAAATTGTATACCCAAAAAATTACTAAAGTAGCTTTAAGCGCGGACGATGATAAGAGATTTATAAAGAGCGATAATATAAATACTTATGCATGGGGACATTATAAAATTGTAAATTAATGTTAGTACTCAAAATTAAAATTAAGCAAACATATATATATCAAATAAACGTTATAAAAAAAAAATAATAATAAATAATAGTATGGGAACGCAAAGCTTTCAAAATATCTGGAGTGAGCAATGCTTAAAACTTTTATTTATAAGCTTTCTGTCGTTTAAGTAAGACGTGTCTACTGCCTACAAGCACAATTTACAATTTATATATATTTAATTCTACATCAACTGCAAATAACAGTAATAGAAGTATGGAGATTCAGGTGAATGAAGTGACATCCACTTCCTTCCCATTCACAATATATCTTGCTAGAATTTCAAATAGCAGACTAATACTACAAAATAATTGGATTATACTACCCTCGATACCAGCAGCAGCAGCAGTACCATTAACATGAGCGATGATGATAGTGATGCTTACGTGCCAGAGACTGACATCGAGGATGACATAGCTGAGGAAATTTTTAATAGAAATCATAGAAATTTTTGGGGACATTATGCTCAACTACCTCCTAATAATGATGATGAATAAAAAGTACATTAAATAGATTTTGTTTTTTGTGTTTTTATTTTAAATTTATTCAATATTCATTGCATATGTTTGAACATAATCTTTTACATTAATTAATTTAACATCTGTAACGTATTCATTATCAACCATGTTGATTTGTTCAACCTCGCCATTCGCCAGAATCCGTTCAGCTTGATACTCATGATATTCATAACATTCAATTTTTAGGGTTCGAGCGTCATAATTGCTGTTATATGTGCACCTAATAGTTAAATCAACTTCATTATAATGAAGTTTAAAATGACGATAAAATGGTTTGCTGCTCTCAATTATTCCAGATATATTACGTTCTTTCGCTATAAGATCTTTCCTGAATACCTCAATCGCTTGATCCGCAGTGAAAAATGATTGTGTTGGTGGGGGTGGAACCGTTGTTGTCGTTGTGGTTGTTTTTGATGTTGTTGTAGGGATTTGTGGTACTTTTTCTATTTCAAAAGTTTCGAAATCATTTTTGCTTCAAAAATTTAAAATTTATTGATATTTTGACTGAATCATTGTTGGGCAGCATGAGAAAGAAGTCTACATCCTTTACACTTGATTCCTCACTAATCTGCACTGGTAGTGAAATTCCATGATAGCCTTGAAGGATTAAAGTTGCAATGAAGAACGTCAATATACTTTTCATTATCATTATAATTTTTTTTTTTTTTTTTTTTTTTTTTTTTTTTTTTGTCTTTAAGCTTTTAACTATGCGTACTCCAAACTTTTCAAGCACTAAATAACGACTAACTCACTCACATTTTATCCATCAGAATTTAAAGCATATTTCATCATCAATGAGGTGTCCAAGATTTCACCACATTTTTTAATTTCTTATGTCAATCCATGAGTTATGTGAGTTAGAGAACCCCAACCATTTTACGAGCGCTTTATCTCCTTTTCTTCGTAATACTTTCTCAACTAGATATGTGTGGGGGAATCGAGATTTTTGCAGTTCTTCAGCGTAGAAGCCTCCTTTAATTGGGTTTCCCTCATAATCTTCTAATAGATATGTTGGAGGATTGGTATTTTGCACTCGTATTATTTTAAAAATCTCAGTTGTCCAGTTGGGAGTATAACCCTTTTCAAATGTGTGCTTATATTTATTTATCCGCACATAATCATTCACATGAAATCTTGACCCAATAAATACTTTTTTATTATTGTACACACTGTTTAGTAATAGCTTTTCATTTGATTTGTCTACTTCAATTGGCGCTATTTTGATTGTTCGATGAGGTCTTCTATTGTATTTATCAATTAAATTTTTATAGATATCAATCCAATGATATGATCCATTAAAACTAAACTCTTTCCACATCATTTCTTTAATTGTTCTATTGAATCGCTCAACAATTGAAGCTTTTAAGCTGCTATATGTTGAATAATGATTAATATTAAATTTAGTCATTAGCTGCTTAAATGGTCTGTTGAAAAACTCTTTACCATCATCAGTTTGCAAGTTCTTGGGAATCCGCCCCATCTTAAAAATACTTAACATTGCCTTAGCAACATCTTCTGCACTTTTAGTTTTAAGTGCTACACCCCATGCAAATTTTGAGAATGTATCAATTACAGTTAGCAGAAATCGATAATTTTTATTGGATTTTGCATAATTACCCATTTCAACTAAATCAGCTTGCCAATGATTATCAATATGCTTCATAATAACTCTACGTCGCCGAAAGTTTTTTCTTGCTGGAGCATGAAGCTCGTTTATAATAGCTCCCTTACTCATATTATTTTCTGTGCGCGTTTATATGTCTAATGACGTATTGGTATTTTCTCACCCTCAATTACTAAAGTTTCTTTCTTTAACTGTGATTTTGGTGTAGCTATATATTTGAATATAATATTCTCTAAATTTAATATTTGTTCTTGCAATTCAACAAACTTTTCTGTATACGGTGCACTAATGGTTTCCTTATCCCTAGCTATTTGAAGATTAGTATTCTTTTCAATCCTCCCTTCAATTAGTAAATTTTCTTTTTTTATGTGTGTTAACAAATTCTGTTCAAGTGCCAAATTCTCTCTATGTATATATGCAATCAAATTTTGTTTAATTTCTCCGTTTTTCTTTTGAAAAAAATTATAGTTAATTGCGTCTTTTCCTTCAATAGGTGAGGCAACATTTTTAAGACGTTTGTTTTGAATATCAATGTTTTGATCGTAGTCCACAAACACTCCCACGCGTTTACTCTCATTTCTCTTGAAAGATTCTAAATAATTTTTTTCATTTGAATAACGTCCAAACTTGTCAACAGGCATGTTAAGAATAAATGAATATTAAAATATGTATACATATATATAAAATATATATGAAAAAAAAAAAAAAAAAATTATTTATCCCAAATATGTATTTAAAATGTATGATATATATTTAAATATATTTAAAATATATTATTTATAAATTATAACAATTTTTAAATTTTAAATACCTATTTTCTACAGTTTCCATCACTCACCTCATATCTGAAAAAGACAGAGAGATAGAGACAGGGTTAAATAAACTCTCATTTTCGCAAAAAAATACATTTGTTATATTTAATAGAATTGATACGGGTTTATCTGTCAATCAAAAAGAGAACAGAGAGCAGAAAACAAAACAAATTAACCATGGTCGGGTAGCACTGTTTGTTTGACCTGTGACTTAACCTTTTCATTTATCAATGCATTTAGCAAACAGACAAACCCATACATTAATTTTATTTGCCAATTTCAAGTGTCCGGCATCATCAAATAACAGACAATGGACCATTGTTGCAACCTTTCCGCTCGCCCCCTCGCACTAACTCCAACTCTGGAATACATGATATCCAGTTGGCATTCATCTTGATCGACCTGAGTGACACTTTTTGTACCGCACCAAATTCAATTTGCTTTATTGATAACACACAATGAAAGGCAATACAAAACAGTAATAAAAACAAATATTCTACAATGATGAGGACAACAACGAATCGATACACTATCCAAACATTGCTTAGAGCATTTAAGACTCAACATGGTCATTCTGTAAATCAGTGAATCCCAAATTCAGGCAAATTCAGTTATTTAATCCATGAAGCGATCAAGTCAATATATTGAGTCTTAAGATTAATCATTAATCAGTAAGTCAATCAGTCAAACACCACAAGGTCAAAACAATAGGCCACTTACAAATACAAATACAAATACGGAATACAAAATCTAATCAATCATAAAGAATTAATTAGTCAATAAATTAAGCAATTAATCAATAAAGGCGATCGAAAAGATCAACCAGTAAGTTGTTCAATCATTGTATTAGTCTATTGACCAATTAATTTGATATTATAAGAAAATCAGTGAAAGATTCCCGTAGACATTAAATCATTCAGTCATTTGCTCAGTTGGTCAATCAGTCAGTTAAGCTTCAATCAGTTAGTTAGCTAGTCATTCAATTAATTCAATCATTTATAAGGACAATCAATTAAAGAATGTTAATCAATCTATAAAGTCAATCAATCAGTCATTCAGTAGTATGTGCTTCAATCAGTTATTTCAATCATTTCGAAGTACAATCAATTAAAGAATGTGAATCAGTCCATAAAGTCCATCAACCAAGGGTTCATCAGTTAGGCATTCAGTAATCAGATAATCAGTCAATTAAAATACCTTTTCATCAGTCATTTAATCAATCAATTAGTTAAATAATCAGTCAGTCAATCAGTCTATTATACAATCATTCAATGACTCTTTAGATTAACTAGTAATTATAATCAATCAGTAATGAATTCAATCAATGAGTCAAATCTTATTTCAAAAAATGCATTTGAATCGGTCTTCTGACATTTATTTTACTCAATCAGAATAGATTTTAAGTGACATGTCTTATATATCTATATATATGTGTATGCATATATCGTATAACAAATATTTTCAAATTTTCCATTTCAATATTTTAGAATATATGTATATAAGTCGAAAGAATTTTGTAGCACATATACCCTAATTTTGAGCAGTGTATTACAATGTGCTGAAATTGTTGAGATATCTAGGAAAAAAGGAACACAGATTCTTGTTTTCTTTATCGGATTGCGGCTAGGGACATATAGCAGAGTAGCTGAGAAAATTTATGGGCATTTGAGGAATTTTTTCATTTATTGGCCTGTCTGACTATGTACACGTAATATCTGTGTGAGGGACGGTTATACGTGTGGGGCTGTGCGAATAGTGTTATTCGGATAATGAGCTGGAGTGTGGGCGCACGCTAATTGTTTGCCAACTCATGCAATTTGGCTTAATTTGTTTGCATTGCTCTGCTCTGCAAAGGACTGGAGCATCATTTTTTCTCATTTTGCTGCAATATTAAACAGTTAAAGGATATCAGACAGACTGCTGGGGGAAGTCATTGCATTTCGAACTGGAAGTAGCTGCTGCTCTCGGCCAGTCACGTCCTGCATTCTATGTCCTGCGTCCTGCGTACTGGCAGCTCCCGTTCTCAGATTTTTAGCTGCCTGTCAGCGTTTTGTCTGATCTCCCTCCTCAAATGTAGCCGCAGACATTTGAAGCGGTGGCTGCGGTGGTGCTGCTGCTCGTAGCTGTGTAAATTGTTGGCCCAACACAAAGTTTATTTAATTTTTGTGCACTGCGCTCCACTACGTGCCCCTTTTTGACTTTGTTGATTAAAACAAATTGCGCGCTGCTTCAAGTGCGGCAGACATCCAACAAAGCAAAGCTGCCCAGATAGTGGCTCAGGCCAGTTGGTGGTGCAGCGACAGCCAGACAGCAAGCAGCCCTGGCCAGGCTTGGCCTGGGATTCCTAGACGTTTGGTCTGGGTGTCAAGATTAAATTGGTTTTATTAGAGGCAACTAGTCGGACTGAGGTGTTTCTAGTCGGCAAATTCTAGCTTAAATCGAAAGAAATTAAAACATTAAAATAATATGGAATACTGCTCGAGTGAGCCACGTAATTGGAATTTAGTTCAACTACTGCAAAAATCCTTCAAGAGTTGAGTTAAGTTCATAAAGACTCAGTCAGTGAACTCCACTTTTAATTATGTTTAGCTAAACAATTCAGAGTGCAGCAGTCGAGCCTTTCTGACTTGGACTCTACGTAGAGCTGATAATTCAATAATTGTACGTTCATCTATGCATATGAATATTATATATGTATGTTATTTTGTTTATATTAAATTAATCAAGCTTAAAAAATCATTAAATCCTATCGATTTTGATCTATCATTATCATGAGGATAGGTTAACAAAAGCATATAAATAATAAATTTGTACTGCGTATACATTGGTTGTTATCATTTAGTACGGCTTAACAGAAGAAAGGATAGACGGTCAGAACATTGACGGATAGATGGAAGGACGGAATATTGATAACGGACGGAAAGACGAATAGACAGGCGGGTGTAGGGACTTACGGAAGAAAGTACGGACAGCAGTACGAATAGACGAACGAAGAGACGGACGGATGGATGGATGAAAGAGTGACAGACAGGCGGACGTGTGGACAAATGGAAGGATGGACAGACAGAGGGACCTAGCTGTTTGTCCAGATCTATAACATATATTCTATAAAAGTACAGGGTCTGCCACGTCTCTTTCTGTCATTATACTCTACCATTAAGCTCTGAAATTCAATTTATAATAAGTTCAGTTTATACAAAAAAATGGACTAATTTGCTTAGGACTTTTTTCTTTCGTGTTTCGCGCTTCTCACATCTCAATATGAAGTGAATAAAGCGCTCAACTTTAGCTAATTAGTTTCTCTGGTGCACAATATACACTGGCTTGATTTTGTCTACTTCCTTCAGCCACGAGTCACGAGCATCAAATTTGTTGGCAATTGTCATAACTTTAATGCAATTAACCCTTGCCAAGTGACCCCAGCGCTTATCAGGAACCCGGCATCAGCAACAGCACGAGTATCAGCTGCAAAGGAAAGGAAAGTGAGTTGGCGAAAAGGAAGAGAAGAAAAAAATACACACATATAGATAACAAGGAAGAGGAACGAAGCAAAAAGTAAATACAGCCATAGAGTAAACCTAAATATTTAATTAGGATTATAACGAAGCGAGCTTATCGCAACACACTCTCAAAATGAGCCAGCCGAAGGGGTAAAGGGGGCAAAAGGCGGCCTGCCTGCTATGTGGCATCAAAGTGATGAGGGAGCCGGCAAACGACGAATGTCAAAGACTTCGCGTCCTGACATCAGGCCTGCGGGCAAAACTTCCCGGCTGTCCTAGCCAGGCTACGAAACGAGTTGCTGTCTGCCTGCCGCATGCCCCATGCCGCATGCCCCATGCCACTCTGTGTGTGTTCTACTCTATGTGTGTGTGTATGTGTGTCTCGTATTGCGTTTTCGCTTATGCCGTTTCACTTTTCGTTGACTTAATTTAATTAATTTCCCTGCCCCCAAGGGTCCGATCCGTTTGCTTACCTCTTGTCGAATCCTGTGCCCTGCATGAGTCGCCTACTTCGTTTGTTGTGTTGCGTATACGCCGCGTTGCAAGCGAGCCAATCGTGGCTCGAGACTCGCCAACATATATTTATCCTTACCTACACATATTCCACCTCTATCGATGCGCAATATAAATCGTCTGCTGCGCCAGTGTGTAATATGCTGTAAATAATGTAAATCCAATTTGTTGCCTCTCCTGCTGTCGTATACACTATTCATCTAGTTGCTACATTCGCTTGTTCGTTCGCTTTATATGCACAGCGAGATAACAGGGCACAAATTTTTAATGGAAAGCATAGAACTGTTACGGTTTGAGCCATTGCATGCGGCTTACAGTGAAACCCAAATTCTATTTTAGTTTTATTTACAATTCTCTACTATCATGAATTGCTCCCGTTTCCTCTCTTCTCCACCCACCTTATGAACTCGTTAAACACCATTTCTCATATGCACTTAACTTAAAGGGCATTTCAGTTTCAGTGCAAAGAAGATTTTCTTAGTTTCATCTCTATTTGCATTTGCATGCCGCATACCATTCAACTGTTTCTTTTGAATTCATTTTCTTTGCGGATTCTCATTTTTATACTTCCTTGTAGTCAAAATAGAAAAAAATTTTAGAACGAAGCCATATCTGATGAAAACTTTCGATACTGAAGAGCTTTTATTTTACATTTAAGCAAATTTTTGGTTTTATTGTTATAAATACTTGAATAAATTCTTGGAAATTACGAAAAAATAAATTTATAATCAATTTTTAATTAGACTTTATCTAGTTAAATAGTTAAGAGCTTAATAATATCAACAGATGGTTATAAAGTCTCTAGATCAAAGGCAAACGATCAGAAAGACTTAAAAGTCGTTATATAGATATAGAACAGGCTTTGATTTAGCATAGATTAAATATATTTCTTAATTGTACTGCGATAGTTACAGAAAGAACTCCTTCCCCACCGAAATTATTTGTCTTACATATTCCTAATACTTAATTGATTTCAGTTTATATTAAGTTGTCTTAAGAATTTTATACCAAAAAGACAAAGCTAACTGGAACAATAATGAAATCTTATACTGAAAACAAGTTGTTGGGCATTGCCGACTGCAGCATACTCATTCATGGCCCAAACGCTGTTAGAGCCTTTGTAATTTTTCACGCAACTAATTGGTATATAAATTATTTTTATGGAAATCAACATTTTATGTTATTTTAAATAGATAAAATGTAGTATAGAAAATGTATTTAAAAAACTTCTACTCTCTCGCACTTTCCAATTTATCACGCTTTTAGTGGGCAGATCGGGATTATCTTGGCGCTCTATAATTAAGTCACTAGATTTCATATGAACGAAGGGATGGACAACCGATATACCCAACACAAAAACTTTCATGAATGGGTATATAAATGTTGCTTACTTTTGGGATGAGCGATTAAGCTGTTAAGATGACATGCAAGAATTTTGATGCATATTTGAGATTTTAATTCTATAACTTAAAGGTATTTGACGCTGGCTCCACTAACTCTAATGAATGTAGTTTAAGGGCAAAGACTCAACGCTGCTAGAAAACCCCGAACCATTGGTTACATAGGAAACATCGGAAGTTGCAAGGCATTTTAAACACTTTACATATTCCGTTTCAAGTTGGATTTATGCAAAGCTAACGAGTTTTCATCAATATTAATGACAGGGACAAATGTGATTAAAGTTGAGCTAGGAATTCAGGTTGGCGAGCTGTTTACGGCCCACTCTCACTCGCTCTCTCTCTCTCTCTCTCTCGCGGCTAGGACTTCGGTTCGTACAGCAGCAATCAAATTAAACTTGAAGTGATTTTCAATTGGAAATTCTTGTGACGGCCCTGGCAGACCGCAGTACACTTAAGTGTATTCAAATTAAACTGACGCAGGACTCACAACAATCAGGCAACAGTCAGACAACACACAGCCAACCACACACACACACACACACACACACACACACATACAGCCAGTCCATGGCCTCAGAATTGAAATGGAGACAATGGGAGAGCCAGGAAAGCATTCTCCTAGTGGGCCATCAAAATGAAAGGCATGGCTAGCGCAACGACTGAAGCTTTGTAGCTCCTGCTCCTGCTCGTGCTCCTGCTCCTGCCTTAACTCCAAGCAGTGACTTCTCTAGCTGCTGCGTCCTTCAGCCTTCGGCTTTGGTTTTGTTCAAGTGGCAGTCGTTTTAGTGGACATTTCGCTTGTAATGCGCTGTTGTTGTTGCTGTAATTATCTGATTGTGTATCTGTATTCTGTAAATGCTGTGCTGTCAACGCAACAAACAGCCCGTTTCTCTCCCAACTCTAACCACTGTCTCAACTCCTGCCATTCCTGTCTCTGTGGTGCTCTGACAACGTTTAGCGCGTGTGCGAGTTGCGCGGTTTTTGAGCTGCCGGTGATTAGATTGTCTGATACTTTAATAGGATTGTAAAAGCCCTCTCAGACATAGACACACACATACACACACACAGACACGACTAGTCACTGCTCCATTGTTGGGGTTGGTTTGTGCTGCGATCTTTAAACGCGAACTTTTAACCAGAAAAACCAGTGCAGCAGCTCATGCGGCTTTCAAATGTATGTATATACCTAGGGCGCCATCTGCCGGCGAAAAATGGCTAGACGCATGATTTGGCGACTGTGCTTCGGATTGTTGAATCTCTTAAGTAATAACGGAGAATTTGTCACTTTACTTTTTATTTAGAGTAAAAAAAAAACGAACATGTAAATACCTTTAGAACTTTCTATATGTCTAGGGCCTAAGGCAATTTCGTAAAGATAAACAAATTTATGTCTATCACATTTTACAATAATCATTTTTAATGAATGTGTATTTGTTCATTCAAGTGTATATTGTCTATATATCTGTAAAGGCCTTATAATGATAGTCGTCTGTTTTAGCTTTCAAAAATACAATAAAATGAGAAAGTAATCGTCTATACAGGAATTTTAGGCTTTTTTTTACTATCCATTAATGAATATGAGCAATATTTTTAAATTCAATATTCGCTTTAAACTCACAAAATATTACGTGTTTATTATTATTATTATCAAATAAATATACATATATGCAATTAAATACACAGTTGACCACTTTTGCGACTTATAATTCGCTCGTCTATGCGATTCTCAACAATACTAATTATGAAATCTAAAATGTGGCATAAAGCGGGTTTTGAATTGCAATTGTCCAATGGCAATTTATGAAAGAGTTAAGCGGCTGAAGTGCTTAAACTACGATGCAATTAGTTCACAGGGTATCTACTTAGTATTAAATAGAGATGGCAACAGAGCCAGATAAACAGATAGCGAGTGAGAGTGAGAGAGAGGGCGCATTTTAGTTGTTAGCCATTAAATACTTATTACTCTGGTGCACAGCTCTCTCGACTTGTCTGATGGACAGACAACGAAGCGCCGTGTGTATAAGCAAATAAACAGTTAAAGGCTTATGAATTACACATAAGTGTGGCACAACATGATGGAGCCGAACTTGGCCAGAGCTGCCCCCAGGAAATCAGTATTAAAATCGCATTATGTGCGCCTCACTTGACAATGGGGGCAATGCAAAATTTGCAGCCAGAGGGAAAACTTGAGAGCTGTAAAAAAAAAGAAAATGAAAAACGAAAAAAATAATAAAAAATTGAAAAACTGAAAAGAGCAGAAGCATTCTACCAAATATACTGACAGCCAGAATGTTGAGCAAGTTTCTAAAACCTGCAAGCCCTGCAATACCGGGCACCCAGCTGAGCGCCCGTCCGGGTGGCTGACTGCTTAGAGTTGCCCGGGGCATTAACCTTAAAATGCATTTGTAGTTCTCTGCTGCTGCTGCTGGTACTCCTCCTGCTCCTGCTGCTACTCCTGCTCCTGCTCCTGCTCCTGCTGTGTGGGCGTAGGGCCGACTGTCAGCCAGTGCAGCAGCTAAAAATGAAAAGTTGCACGTTGCCGGGGCAGCAATTGTGGTTTCTAATTGTTTGGGGTATTTTACACTAACAATTGGCCGCAACGATGCGCAGTAATTTAAACTTTTCACTCTGCATCACAAGCAACTGCCACAATAATATCAAATACAAGCAAATCAATTCGTTCTGGCATTGCCAACTTTCATTTTGCAGCAAGACAATCAAATTTATCTTATTTTATTTTGTTTTCAATGTAAACAAAAAATAAATAATGCTACTCGGTCAGCCAGTGAGCAGAAATCAATAATTAAATAGAATGTTTAGTGCTCTTCATTGCTGAATGCTGGAATACCCCCAATGGAATATTCTTCTCTTATCAAAGTCAATTAAAGTTGACAGCAGAAACAGGAATACCCACAATAAATAGACAACAGTTATCTAATACAAAATTTCAATTTTTAGTAATTGCCATTACAGGAATATCACTAATAATAAGTATTTTAGTATATGGTGAAAGAGTGGTCTTCCCTCTGATTTATTGTTTCTTCAAAATCTAGGTTGTCCCGGATTGAAAGGCGACGGTCGAAAATCGAAGGGAAACCATTGATTTCCAGGAGGAGGCGGTGGTATATGATGTCTATGCAGGTTTGTTTGACCCAGATCAAAGCAGCAGACGATGATTGCGAACAGCAAAACAAATAATGTGTGGCGCATCTTGAGGCAGGCTACAAACTGATGAGCCCTTGAGCCGAGCTTGGGTTTTATACAAAACTGTAAATCCAATGTGAATCCCCAAATGTATTTTACCCGCTGGCTTATCTCGGGTAAGAAGACGCAATGATAGATTATTTCTATAGATTCATCAGCTCTAATGTCTATACTGATGCGCCTTAGAATGACAGATGGTTGATTAATAAATTAATTAAGTTTTTTAATAATGTAATTTGTAATCGAAGATAGATAAACGAAATTTATTCTGAAGCTGAATTTTAAACAGAGAAATCTTATAGCAAAACGTCATCAGAGTCAGAATGTGGTGTGAATCCCTCTATGTAGATTACCCACTAGCTTGTCTCGGGTAAAGAACCGTGAAATTTATATTTTGTCGACTTGCAATTTAGCTGTGCTACAGGTCAAGATTGTGATGTAGACTGATGACTAATTGAGTTTGATTGAAATCAATTTAAAATTATGGTATAGTTTTGCAATGCATCTTATCTGCATGACAATTTCTCGTCTCATCCAGAAATATCTACCCTTCCCACATGGCTTCAGCAACCGCAGTAAATAAATCGGTTTCTCTCTGTTTCTGCACAATCTCATTTGGATAATGCGTCCAAAACCGCTCTGTACCATTCTCAGCCTCACAACAAAACAGCGATAACTGCTCATGAATCGGGGAACTTTGAAAACATACTCTGCTCTAAATTTCACAGCGTCACATATATGTATATAATATATATATATACACGATATGAGCTATTGATAATGCAGAACAATTTTGAAGTAAATATGTAATATATATACAAGCTTGATAGATATAAGTAGGAAAGCTCTAGTCGAGACTGCTCGACTACGAGATTCCCTGAACCGTTCGAAGATCTAATATTTCAATAATAATTCGCTTCTTTGTTGCTTACAAAAGCATACAAGAGTAGAATATTTAAAAGAGTAAAATAGAAAATCAAAATAAATTGCATTTTTTATTTGGTTTGTTAGAAATGTTAAATTGCTCCCAGTTTCAATTACAACATCTCCTTGATCTGTAGAAATCCCAAGCTTTATATATTGTCTAACTGCCAGACGGAGAAGCTTAAGAGCTCATTTATAAGGCTTCGCCATGCTGGGAGGCAGGCAAATGTGACAATGAGCTATATTAAAGTGGTTTTTAATCAATTTTTATTTTATTCGCCTTTTTTTCTGCGGCGAAAGCGAAATAAATTACAGTGCGCCATGAATAGGGCCAGCCAACATGTAGTGTGTGTGTGTGAGTCTACGTATTTGTATCTGTCTATGTGTGTGTGTGAGTGTGTTACATGGTAAATGGGATGTACGAGCATGTGCTTAGAGAAGGCTGGGAGTTTATTAAAAAGAAACGCGCGCACACACACACACTAAAAAAAAAAATTGCGTCTAAAAATGAAAAATGCTTTTTCCAGCAACGAGCAGCGAACAGCGAGTTAAATGTAAAGCGGTTTGTTAGGCTATGCCACACACACACACACACACACTCACACACAAACACACACTCATACGCACGCTGTCAGAGAAATAAGCTTACACACATACATGTAACTACAGACAAGCGCACTTAATGCAGATTTATGAATTTAATAAAAGCATAAACACACACACACACACACATGCATGTCTACTTAAGCTGCAAAGTGTTAAGACGCATTAACAAATTTCTTTCTCTTTTAGGTCTCATAATAAACTTAACGGCTATAACACCATTTTTTGCAAGCATATTACTAACAATAAATGTAAATGAGAAAGGCGAGCTATTAAGTAGGGAACCATTAGAATTATAATTTTATAGAAAAATTAAGATATTAAGAAAAAATTGATATTTTATTTATTTTTAAATGTAAGAATTAATTTACATAATGGAAATAATTAAAATATAATTATTGCTCATACATTTGTGTATGAAAATAATTAATTTATGATAAAAATTGGTGACAGATGAAATTTCATGATATTAACTGATATTATGGAGTATTAAAATTATGAGTGCAAGCCATTAAAAATTTGGTTTGTCAGGACAGCATCATAAGCGAGAATTGCATTTTTCCATCAATTTTAATTTTAATTTTAACTATAAATATTAAGTCAAATTTTTTTTTTTTTTTTTTTTTTTTTTTTTTTTTTTATAATACAAATTGAAAAGAAAAGTTATGATTCAATTTTTATATACAAAATTATAATTATTTTTTATTTTCATCATATAAAGTGATATTAATAATTAAAAATAAATTCAAAATAAGAAATTGTGAAAAAATACGTATTCTGTTTTTGAATTTGCCCTAAACAAATTGTAATTTTGAATATTTTCTCTATTCATTCTCTAATCATCATTTTTTCGCATAAATTTTTAAAAACTCACAACTTTTATTTGCGGTCCCTGCGTATTAGTTTACGAGTATTACTTGAGAACAAACCTGAGATTAATTTATCTTTGATTGGGCTAAATTCCACTTGGTCATTTTAAGCTAAACCTGAAGCTCACATATTTGATATATACCCTACAGCATATACGTATATTATGTTTCTGCTTAATTCGCAAAAGTTTTAATTAAAAGTCAGCTATGACCCGTTCGCAATACCTCATTGTTTTTATTAACTTTTGGTTCGCTGCCGGAATTTGCCGCGTGTCAAGTGAAAAGTGAATTAAGGCTGATTGCATTCAAGCAGGTCAAGTGTCGAAGCCGGAATTGAAATGGGAAAGCAGTCCAAAGCCAACAAACGGAAAGGTGACACGTTGCCAAAAAAAAAAAGAAGAATAGCAAAAAATAGAAAGGAAAAACCAAAAATTGAACAGAAAAAAAAAAACAAATAAAATTAATTTCATTAATGCACACGGCTAGCTGAAAACGAATTGAAAGCGAGCTCGGCAATTGCGCCATGAGGGGTCGACTTGGCTCACGTTTAATCAGCATAAATGGAAATACAGAGTAGTGCAATCGATTTTATGGGTACTGCCGCTTGAGCTCCGCTAGGCGTGCTAGGAACTCGTCCCGCGCCGCCCGCCTCGCCGGTAGTGCCTCGAGCGGCACCAGCTCCTCGCATTGGCGCGCTATCTCCGCCAGCGTTTCAGCCTCGGCGCCCATGTCGGGCGTTGGTCCATAGGTGGCGCTCACAGCGGCTATTTCGCCGCCGAAGCGTTGGAAATAATCGGCGACGCCGCCGGGCGCATTCAGATGCGCCGTCTCCAGGGAGCCCATCAGCGCATACCGCATGCCCAATCCATCGCTGAGCACGCGATCCGCATCTGCCACGCTGATGATGCCCGTAGAGACCAGCCGCCAGACCTCGTTCAGTATGGCGTACTGAATGCGATTTGTGGCAAAACCCTGAATCTCACGCTTCAGCACCACCGGACGCTGACCCAGGGCCAGCATTAGCAAGCGAGTGCGCTCCACTGCCTCTTCGGTAGTCCAGGGCGCGGGCACCAGCTCGACGAGCGGTATGAAATATGGTGGATTAAGTGGGTGAGCGACAAGTATCTGTAGGAAATAGGTATAAGAGAGATAATACTATTAATGGAGAGAGATAGGGTTGAGCAACGTGACAAATTAAAAGAGAGTGAGAGAGCGAGAGAGAGAGAGAGAGAATGAGAGGGCGAATGAACGAGAGAGAGAGAGAGTAACAAACAGCAATAGGGGGAAGCGTAGGAGTGGAGAGAGAGAGAGAGAGAAAGAAAATGAGAGATGGAGAGAATGAGAGAGAAAGAGTAAGTGAGAGAGAGAGAGATAATATGAGATATAGACACCGAGATAGAGATATAGAAAGATACCTTGAGAGTGAGAGAGTAATAAAATGATTGAGAAAAGGTCAGAGAGAAACAGTTTGTAAGAAATAACAAACCAAGGAGGAAAATAAATATTGAGGAAGATGTGTATATTTATAAGCAAAGAGATGATGATAGAATGAAGACAGTGGGGTAGAGAGTGAGACAGTTAGAAGGAAAGAGAGAGAGAGAGAAGGGGAAGCAGAAAATAGGAAAATAAGAGAAGAGCAAATGATAATGATATGATATAATGATAGAGTTGTTAAAAGTACATGGACATGTTTCGAGTCATTTATTCTTCCGATTGGTAAAGCCCATTGATTGATTGCACAGAGTGCAGAGCATCGTATCGAGAGCAGACCCACGACTAGAGCATCTTTACTTATTTTCAGATGTGTGAAATGGCATAAGCGTAATTTGTATTCCGTTCACTTCAAACTAATTGTTGTTCCCACCTGAGAGCGTCGCTTCAACGACTCGCTGAAGAGCGACGGCATGAACGTGCTTGTGGAGCTGGCCAGCACGGTTTGGGGCTCCAGCAGCTCATCCAATTGGGCATAGAGTGAACGCTTCAGCTGCAGCTGCTCCGGCACGCATTCCTGTATGTGCAGCGCATCCTGCACCAACTCCTTCAGCTGAGTGCAGCCGCTGATGAGCTCCAATTGTGCCGCAGCTGTTAACTTGCCACGCAGTGTGCCCCTCGCCTCCAGTTGCTGCAGCTCCTCACGCAGCTCATCGAGTGCCGTCGCTATTTGCGACTCCAGAATGTCGTAGAGCCGAACCCGGTAGCCGGCGGAGGCGAACAGTAGTGCCCACGCGCGCCCAATCAGGCCGCTGCCCACGATGCCGATCCTCTGACCACCCATTTTATACTATCGTCAAGTGAGACTCGCAACTCTTGTCGTTGTCGTCGTCGTCGCTGTTGAGATTTATCGCTGCGGGTTCGAGTTCATGCCGCATACACATAATTAAAATGCCATTAATGATAATGACTTGTTGATTTTTCTGCTTTGCATTCGGGCTGGGCATGTGGATTCTGTTTATCGCCCTGAAATGCCCTGAGAGTGGAGGAAAAGTTTCAAGTCGCATAAGAGCGACTGCCGACAAGTGAAGTGAAGTGCAGAGAAAACTTTTGCATTAAAAAGCCTGACTTATTCATTATTATGTCTCGCCCAAGATTCTGAAAGTCTCTTGCATATTACAATAACTGCGAGTACTGCTATTAATAATAGCTATTTATTATAGCTTATATATTTAAATTAAATAGAAATCATATGTATATTTTTTATATTTTTTTTAGGTAAACAAAACTCTTAGTTTTACGAATTTATTTATTTTATTAATTTCGCATTGGATATTTTGATTCCCTTAAATAATTAATTATTGTATATTTAAATAAGAAATCATATTTTTTCCAACAGATTAAAATGTATATAAATATCTGTATATCTTTTTTAGCTAACGAAAATTCTTAATTAAACGAAATTGTTTCAATTTCGCATTAGATATAATATGATTCCCCTTAAACTATTCCCGCTTCGACATTTAATTTTTTGTCGGCAAGTCGAACAACTTTCGGGCTACAGTGTATATTTGAATACTATATACATATGTATATACCAAATTTATTATCAGCTTTACTCGCATATATATTTAGTTCTCTTTTTAAACGAAGCAACTCTTTACGGCCTATCAGCATTCGCATTCAATAATCACTTTTAATTAAACGAAACTGTTTCAATTTCGCATTATATATGATATGATTTCCCTTAAACTATTCCCACTTCGACATTTAATTTTATGTCGGCAAGTCGAACAACTTTCGGGCTACAGTGTATATTTGAATACTACATACATATATACTAAATTTATTATCAGCTTTACTCGCATATATATTTAGTTCCCTTTTTATACGAAGCAACTCTTTACGGCCTATCAGCATTCGCATTCAATAATCACTTGTTCGGTCTTTATAGACTATATAATTAATTGTTATTGCTTGACAGCCAATTGACAGCTTCGAGCAGACAATTAACGATCCCTATCGCAGCTGCCGTTAGTTCCGACATTAATTGGCTAGTTAGTATTAAAGTATTTTCCAACGAGTGTCCGTTCGATTGGGCGCCCGTCGTAGTGCCCATGTTTCGGATTGTTAGTTGAGTGCTTGGCTCCGAGATTTTGTTTTTTTTTTTGCGACTTTGTTTGTGTGTGTGTGGGGGGCAATAACAGTGGAGTCTGCATGTAATACTTTTATGCATATTTCGCGCATATTTTTCTGACATTGTAAGTGGCTGTGGCTGGCAGCTATAAATTATTGAATAAGCACTGCCGCCAACAACAGCAACAACAACAATAAGAGACAGCACAAACCCAGACAGAGACATACGTTGGCTGAATTTGGTTCATGGCTTTGCCAGTCGTTTTCATATGTAAACCACATTAATCATACGCCCCGTTTGCGTTTTCATTTACGCCAACTGACATATGAAAAACGAACAACAACAACAACAACAACAACAACACCATTGATGGCAACAATAACGGTGTCGCTGTTAGGCGTTGCAGACCAGGTTAAATCAGCCATGAAATGCCAACTACATTCAACAGCACAATGAATGAAACCAAGACAAAGAAAAAGCATAAAAATAATAAAGGAAAAATATTTGTATCTATATGTATATGTATGTAATTTATATACATATTGCCGTAAATATATATTCCTCTGTTCAAGCATTGTATTTCAGTTCGCTGCATTTAAATGCTTGTTAATAAAATGGAAATCAATACGAAACACTTATTTTTTGCTTATGTCCCTGGGCAAGGATGTGAAATGGAGCCCACTTACCAAAGGCACCCCTTCTCTCTCTCTCTCTCTCTATCTCTCTCTATTAGACAACTTGAAGCTGTTCAGAAATCTAAGTGCATGTGAAGTGAGTGCAGCAAGATAAGAGCTCAGAGTGCTCATAGCTAAGGCTAATTGACGAGTCACAGGTGCAATTGCAATTGTCCTTCGATAAGTGCAAACTGTGCTACAGATACAAATTTAAGGCGGACATTAAAAGAGATATATATATAGAGAGAGAGACATATAAATAATTGACTACCAATATAGACACTACTACCACTACACTACTTACATATATCAAATTTCCTATAGTAAATTGAATCAAAAAGAATTTTGTTTACAAGAACTTTATTTTTATATAATGATTAACATTTATTTATAGACTTACATTGATTGTTTATTTTTTAATGTGTAGAGTATATATATAGATAATAGAAAACAAGTAGTTTGACAAATATTTAATTTAGAATTCTTTTTTTTCTGCCTAAGCCCACATTCGTATGCTTTACTATATATAGGAGAAAGTTTACCACGTCAGAAGCTTAACCCTAGTTGGGTCTCTATTATCCTAATTCCACACCCTTAAGATATATTCTGTGTAGTTTGCTTCTTCTTTAAAGTCTATGAAAGTCCGTAGTACTGCTCTTACTCCTGTCTTGCCACTTGTTAGCCAGGGCCAATGTCAAAGCTGCAACAACAGAGACAGAAAAAAGAAAACTGAAATAAGTAACAACAAAATGCGAAAAACTTCTGAAAAAATGAGAAATTTTTCATTCCGCACGCACACAAAATAAAATCAAACAGAAAAAGTGAACGGCAGCGGGTCCTGGCATATGGCTACCGGACATATGGTCGTTGATATTTTTGGCCATGTTTGGATATTTTTTTTCTTTTGATTTTTTTTTCGGCTATTTTGTTTTGATAGGGCTGCATATTTTTTTGCGCTCTGCTGTTTGATCCGAATCTGGCTGAGTGGGGAACTTTTGTCCCTTTGCTGCCAGATTTTACCTGTTTGTTTAACAAAACTTTTCCCCTCTCGCTTTTAGTGCTTCGGCTTTTCCAGCTGTATTCGTTGCGCAACTAAAGTACTTAAGCAATTTTTATCGCAGGACTTTGTCAGTTCAAATTGTTTGCTGTTTGCTTCAAACTTGTCGCAAGTCGAATACAGTCCCAGACAAAAATTACAGAAAAGAGGAAGAAAACAGCAAAAAATGAGCAACTTTCCTAGTGCAAATTGCAGTTTACTTTGCTGCTTACGACCAGAAACCTGCAACATCATAAATGCCACAGCATTTGGCTTAGCCTTTACACAGTGGCTGCGGCATGCTAAGAGACCCTTCCTCCACCCATCCCTCGCCAACTCACAGTAGTTCGGGTTATTGTACTTGCCTAAAGAGAAGCTCTGGGCCGCCAGCTTTGCTCTGTGCAAGTTTTGCTTTGACACTTTGACATTGACAATGATGTATGTGCTCAATACTAGAAGTTTATGTGTGTGTGTGTGTCTGATGTGCATGGGCGTGGCATTGCTTTGTCATTAAATATCGATTACTTAAGTGCAGAAAACTTAGTTAATAGCTTGTACTTGTGAGAATTAGTCAATTTGCGTACAATTCAAGATTTTGTTTAGTTTCAAATTGACTAAATTATTATTTTGTATATTTACAAGAAATTTGCGCAAAGAAACTTAATTTTAATTTCTATTTAATTGAGTCAATAAATTCAAATTAAAAAGAGTATGAAAGTAAACTTGAATTTATTGACTCAATCAAATTCAAATTGGAATTGACTTTCTTTAGAAAAATTTCTTGTCAATATACAAAATAAGTGGGAGTCAATTTATATGTTTATATGTTTATACGTTAAATATATATACATATATATATATATTTTAAAAAAATTGTTTTCCATAATATAATTATCAATATAACCTGTTAAAATTCTATAAACATTTTTTTTAAAATTATTTATCTAATAAAAAAAAAAGTATTCAAATATATATAAAATATATAATATTTATTATATATAATATTTAAACCATTTGATTATTTTTTATGAGTCAAATTTAAGGAATATTTTTAAGAAAAATATTGTATTTCCTCTTGCTTTCATTGTTATTATTATATTCGTATTTTGCATATTCAAATGTATTTATATATACAGGAGCTTCAACCCTTCAGGCACTTCAGGCTGTTGCTGTTCTCTCTTGAGACAAGCTCGAATTGCGAATTGCGTGTAACGTAATATTTTCCACACAACCTTTACTTGTCCTTCACCATAAATGTCGGCAATATGCTAAATGAAATGATTTAATAAAGTTTCTTAATTGAAGCGAGTAATTTGCCATGCAAAAATTGACTACAATCTTGCGCTCTTAGCCCTCGATTCATTAACTATTTATTTATAAATCAATTTACGGTCAGTTGCACAATTCAATATCAAGTACCGTTCTTTATTGCTTTACAATATTTTATTTCACAACATATTTTCCCATAGTTTGCATTTTTTTTGTTGTTGTTGTGCCTTTGTTTTGTATGAAATTTTATTAGGAGCAATTTATGTTGACATGGATAACGAGTGGCTGCAAATTTGCCTTTGTTTTATTGTTGCCATGCGGCGTGCGGCGTGCAGCAAGGACAACTGTAAAATATTATAATAAAATAAAAAATATGTATATGTAAACGATTTGATATATGTTTTATGGTTTTCGTTCCAACAATAACATTTTCCATTTATGGGCAAATAAATTTTACCATTGATTGAATGCATTTTTTGTTGTTATTTTTGGCTTTTGTGTTTTGTGTTTGGAGATTTGCATCTGGAATTGTCATTTGCAAATAATTAATGACGAATACGCTGTTGCTGTTGCTGTTGATGCTGAGTCTGTTGTAGTTGGTGTTCGAAACTAATTAAATATGCATGCTGCACAAATTGACTGAGCGTGTGTATTTGTGTGGGTGGTTGGGTGGTTGGTTGGCTGGCTGGCTGGATGTGTTTAACCACACGTTAAATCTATGGGAGCAGCGCGTATTTGTGGTCAACGCCTATTTTGTTGTACTAGCGACTAGCGGAGTGTATACTATCTCTATAGTAGCAGCTCCTCCCTTTATCCATTTACCCCAACCCCTAGCGCCCTCTAATGAACCCACTCTTTGCCGTAACTGTCTATTTATTGATGCAGCTGATGCATCATGTAACAATGAGAACAAATGAGTCGCTCAGCCATTGTGTATACATGCAAAGCGTTGGGTATTCAGGGCCAGAGCGTGTGGAGTACTATTGATATATCGTGCTTACAAAGCACTCAACAAGCCGACTATGAATGCCTCCTAAGCTACTTTCTCAAGTGTGCGCATTATTTAACAATTGAAATGCTTTTCACATTGAACTAAGCAGCAACTGAATTTACACCATTTGAATTATTCTATACCTATTGTATTTAAGGCGAGTTTAAGTCAAAGCTAATGCAAAGCTAACGAATCTTTTCAGTTCTATAACGACTTTAAGGTCATTGTTCAGAATAAAAAGTGCCAAAGAGCTAATATACATACAATACTTTCATATTAGTCTAGGTAAATAACATGATATATGTTGATATATAATCAAAATTTGGACTATTAACAATAGTAAAGTAGATCGTTAACAGTATATATAGTATATTAATATAATTTTAGCTTCTATCTAGTTTTTGTAGTACACGAGTTCGCTGCAATCAGAGCCACAGCCAGATGGAGCTAGATCAACTAAGCTCGTCATTCATCTGAAAGTACACATACCTCATGAACTCCTATCTCATCGTTTATATAAATTATCAGAAATGTGAGAATGAGGCTAATATCCTGGTCAGCATAGCGACACACTGTTTCTTCATGGCAATCTTTGAGCTGAGCTGACAATTAATATGCATTGCTGAGGGCTTAGCTTACTAAAAACCTTGCAACTTGAGCAGTAAAGGATTCGAGTTTAAGCTATTTGCATGCCAGAGTTCAAGCTATGGAGTCAACATACCAATACTTTCACGATTTATATATATGTAGCACAATACAAATAATCAAGAACTAAAAGAATTGTGCATCAATTCTGAATCTATTTATGCAAATTTGCTAATGCTCTGGCATTAAGAAAGGGAATATTTGGAGGCCAGTATTGAAACTTTTGTACTTTGATCGGCTGTGTTTGCGTATGGAAATCAGTATTTGGGCTGCACATAATTTAATTAGGTGCGCTCGCCATGATATGCAAACAGAATTTTGTTGATTCTCTATGGCTGCCATCGTAACGGATCGCTGTGTGCGCATGCACGTATTTTAATTGTTTTATTTAACATTTAAACCCAATTTATATTTATGAAATTGCAAATTGCCGGCAAAGGAGGCAGCTGCAAACAAACAAACAAAACACACGCGAATGACGTGGTCCTGTGGTACGGGTCGTATACGCAACTTTTCCATTTGCCATTAAAATTGTGCGAAACATGTCGCGAAATGTGCCCCGTGCCAATTTGTGTTACCTGCTTGGCTGTTATGCAGGTAATTAAAATGAATATGCGATGTTTCGTAGCTGCTTGTCAATTTTTGTGCTGCCAGCGGCCAACGTTGCGTATGCGTAATGCGTAATGCGTAATGCGCAATGTGTATATAAATAATGAATATAATGTTACAACAGCACACAGAAAGGACGTGGCAGACAGAGAGTGAGAGAGATACATCAAGATGAAGAAGGGCGGTGGGCGTAGATGAATAACTGTTAATTAATTAGCATGCTCTAGTGTGGTGAGGCAAAATTTAAGCCGCTCCAATGGAGCGCTTCAAGTGTTTGGCTACAAATCGCATTAGCCGATTGCAAAGGGCAGCCAAAGGCACAGCGAGGACGAAGGCATTTGCAGGCTGAAACCCTAACTCCAAATCCAATAGCAACAACTACAAGTTCCAAGCTCTAGGCCCCAAGCTCCAAACTCCGAGAACCAAACTCCAACTCCAAACTTGGCTGTGAGTGCACTCAGTGCCACAGGCTGAGCTGAAAGCTGAGTTCATTTGCCTTTGCGGTTTTGTCGGAGCCACCCAGGCCCAGGCCATCCCGGAGCGAGGACAACGTTGCCAACGGAGCGTATGATTAATTCCAATGACAGTCTACTCATAATAGAGGCATTAAAAATACGCTCGCTGTTAACGTTTAATTGGCTGACAAATATTTGCACCGTCAATGAGTTAGGCTCGAGCTTTTGAGTGGAGATCAAATAATAAGCACTGAAATAAAATTCAGGCAACTTTTATTATAGTTGATGTGGTATGACTGACTTTTATATACTCTATCGTCAGAGTTACATTGATAGCGTGGTTGAGTTGATTTCCAGAATGTATTAACAGCACTTGCCAATAGGTATCGAATTTAATTGCCTTTCTCTGTCTTACAACAAAATATATCTGAGATGATCTTATTCGAATGGAATATCTGATCGATATATCGATATGTGACTGATTTCGTTTTATGTTACTTAATAATAATATTGAGTGTGGCCCAGAAGAGAGAGAGAGAAGTGCAATAAGTCCAGGGATACGCTGCACTCAAGTATAAATTATTTAGTCTATACGAATGACCGACAATTGTGTAAATAAATGTAATTATAAAATGCATATCTTAGTAAAATCTTTTTTAATTTCCTACTTCCAATTATTATTGTATATTATTTTATATTATATTTCGTATATAATTTAATAAATATAATTTTCGTATTATTATATATTCATAAAAGAAAAACTATAAAACTTCATCGTTTCTGAATAACATCAAATAAATTCCTTAAATAAATATTAAAAAAGTATTTGAAATGCAGAAATTATACATATTTATAATTATACATATTTATAATTTCTGCATTTCAAAATATCAATAAATAAAAAAATATGTATATATAAAAAATATACTAAATATATACTAAAAAATATAATATATAAATAAATATAATAATATTTAATAAATAAATAATTTAACACATTTTAATATTTCTCCATGCTTTTGATATAATACATATATAATAAATAAATAATTTAACATATTTTAATCTTTTTCCATGCTTTTGACTCTGCTTTGCTAAAAATAGAATATAAACAGAAATATGGAAAACTTCCTTTTTTTTTTTTTTTCGTAAAATATAAAAAAATGTTAAAAATAATAAATAAAAAATAAAAATCTCATTCTGACTAATTTAAATCTAAGACAGAATTCACATTTCAATAATTATATTCAAATTCAGCTGAATTGAATTTATATTCATGCTGCTCTGTACTTTCTCGCTTATTTGGATCGAGATATTGCTTTCACTCTAATTACGCTTGCATATGCATAACTCAGCGCTCATCCACTTTTCTGATTACGATGCATAATTTGTAGGCAACGAGCGCCAAACGGCGGCAATCTCCCCATTTTGGCTTGATGAACAATAAGTTTAATAGCAAAACTTGGCCCCTCAGCCCCGCTCGATTGGTGTTGCCTTGTTGCATGCATTATCGGCATACGCTGCTGTTTTATATAAGTTTGACTGGAAAACTTTGCCGCTTTGCTGCTTGACAAAATGTGCGCGTTTCTGAGTGAGGGCCTGGAGGGGACTGGAGGGGTCTGGAGGGGTGAGTGTAACCCTGTGCGAGTACCGACTCGTATTTATATGCAAAAATCTTAAGTGAAGTATCGATTTTGCCGCCAGCTAGAAAATTATTTACAAACGAATGAACTTTCAAAGTAAAGTAAAAATATAAAAACTCAGTATACTGCGAATGTATTTGCATGTGTTTGTGTTTGTGGCCTGAAGTTTTGTTTATCTATTCGGTTGGTCCTTTGTGCGCCTGGCTCGAGCACTTCAAAAGAAAGCTCACTGACTATGAAGTTGCGATTGAGTTCAATGGAATATGCCTGTCATGCTATCGGACAGGCCCAAGAATTGCCTCAGCCTGCCTTCCAGCTATCCCGAGCATTAAGTTCTTTAATATCATTTAACGAATGTTTCATTTATTGAGTAGACGTGAATGAATTTTGATGAGTAACTGGAAGGGAAGCAATAAAGCGAATATTTATTCCAGTATTGGTTAAAATAAAATAAAATTAAATCTATTAATACTAAGCTTTAAAATAATTTTGGATTGCTAGAAATTTGGGTTACATTTGTGCCAGGAAATCGTCGTTTCAAGATCTTCGAAATCCAATTGAAAATTCATTTGAAATATAATACAATTTTATCTTAAATTTGCATTCAACTTACTTTTACTAAATATTCTATAAGTCTAAACAAATAGTTAAACTAGCAAATACATGAATTCTTTCAAGACATTTTCTTCCATGACAAAGATAATGTAGTTTCCCATTGACAGGAAATGTAATTTAGATTGTGATAATTGCATTATCCTCCATGGTCTATAAGTCACTGTTCTCTTATCTGTTTACAATTGAGATCTTAGCAATGAGAGACAGATAGAGAGAAATACAGATAGAGAGAGCTGCAGCAAATAAATTTGTAAATTTATGTGAGGACTTCATTCGAAATGTATTAGCCGTTTAGTACTTTAGCATTTTACCCTTTCGCGTTTGCTTTGGCGCTTTTCGCATTAATCTTTCGACTCGAAGTTTTACTTGGCTGCGGCCCAAAAAACTGCAAAAGTAATTTAAACTTTTGCTTTTACTTTTGTCTAAGCGGCTTCGCTTTTTTTTTCTCTTTTTTTCGTTCCTTTACTCTTGTGTGTGTTTTCTCGTTCCACTCAATAAACGCCAGACAAATTTTTGCTTAACACTTTTGCCTATTGGCGTTGGCATTGGCGGCATTCGCATTGAAAGTTAAATCAAATAAATGCAAGACAGAAAATCGCATAAGAATTTTGGATTGTTACATTTTGCATAAGCCTCTTAGGCGCTTACTTTGATTCCGTTTAACGTGATCACAGTTCGCCATCTCCAGTTTATGGCCAAAGACGTAAATTCCCTTTTTATTTAATGTAAGTCATCATCAACTGGAAGCGGGTGCGGATGCGGCTGGGTGGCTGCATGAGGGGTGCTCCTCCGCCTCCTACCAGACACCTGCTCATGTAACTTCATGGGTTTCCTGTCATGTGTTGTACGTGTTACACATGCACAAAATGTTTTGATTCACTCGGATTTGTGTTTCACTTACTTCAAGGCTTTAAGCTACATCAGCTATGTCAACTTGTGTAAGTATAATTTCTCATATAATTTGAAGCTTTTCATTAATTGGTATTTTATTGATTGACGAAGGACGATAGACGAAGGAATGTCTTGTTGTATTAAATGTCAATGATGATTAAAGCAAAATTATGATGGACTCTGCGTGAATGATGGAAATCCATATATAATCCATACCTTTATAGCACTTTTAAATAAATATTTAAATAGGAAACAGCATATACTTATATACATATAGTTTGGCGCTCATCTTATCAAATTTATCTAAATACTTAAACTGTTATAATTTCAAGGTAAAGCAATCTAGACTTGTAGCTAGACTTAGTAATAAATTTTACAGCGATATTTACATTAAATTGAATTAATATTATACATATATTTTAAATAAAATTAAATAAATTTTATTTTAATTACTTATAAAAATAGAAAATACAAAAGAAATACAATTCTCGAATCTAAAATAAAATTATTTTTTTATAATTTATAAATAAAGCTTTCAACAAATTTCTTAATAAAAGAAAAAAATATATAATTTGTTTAACAAAAACTCAGTTTGAAGTACATTTTATAGATGTTATGATTTTCATTTATTTTGATAATTTTTCATTTATTTTCCTTGACAAATTTGATATGAATGAAAATATAAATATATATTTATATAAAAAAATATGTAAAAATAAAAAAAATATTTATAAATACACAACAATAGGAAAGTGTATAGAAAAGTCGATCAGTGTCCAATGAGGTTCTTACTTTTGTGACTTTTTTTTTTTTTTTTGCTTTTCACTTTTATAGCTAGACAAATTTTGGCTGCCATTGGTTTTTGATGTCCGACTGTGTGTGTGTATGCATGTGTGTGTGTGTGTGCTGGATTTTAATCAAATGGCACTCAATAATTAAAGAGCCATGCCACAGGGCGATAGATGGAGAAATCCATGGGGACATAAATCTAGCTGCCATAACTTCCTGCTGCAAATATTGAAAGTCCATTAACAGTAAAACATGGCTGGGCTTGTCTATTGGGTCCGCCCGGGTGGTCGTCCGTTGTTTTTCATTGTCTGGCTCCGGCTTGGAGTCTCGTTACAATTGCAGCTGCGTTGGCTTTTTTTTTTTTTTTTTTTTTTTTTTGTTTTTCTGCATTTGAGTTAGGTGCAGGTGCATAGTGTCGGCGCTTGTGGCATGTGTCCTGTCTGCATCTGATAAATGCGTCGAAACAAGTTTAATTAAAACATTTGCTGGGGCGCATAGCTTCGCTCGCCTCATGCCTCCACTGTCTATAGAGGCAGCCACGCCCACGTGGACGTCAATAAACCATCAACTAAGGTTCTTGTGTTCGCTGTTGTTGTTGTTGTTGTTGTTTATTTTTCAACACAATCGAGGCGTAAACATAACAAATAGCAGCAAACGGAAATAACGGCAGACACAGACATACACACACCGATAGGCACACCCTCTACACACACACACATACACACATATGCCCACACACCTACTTATTTGTTGGCTTTGTTGTTGTTGTTGCTGCTGACATTTGACGTTTGTTTGTTTGCCTCGACATGTTGCCCAAATTGCATTTGTGCGTCTCTCTCTAGTTGTTGTTGTTGTTGTATTTATCGAGTTCTGTTTGCATTGGCTGTGGACATTATTAACGTGCTTCGTTTCGCCGTTCTAAGCGCAAAAAAATTGGTTTGAATATAATTACAATAATTAATACTAATTTATATGTAATATAAGAATAATATATTTTACATTGATATTTACTTTACATTGAATTAAGTTTATAAACAATATTAAATAAAATTTATTTTAATTATTTATAAAATTAGAAAATCAAAATATATAAAAAATTTAAAAATAGAACATAAACTTTATATTTAGGTTTCCTTTAAAAAAGTATTTATAAATTTGACGAAACTGAATGAATAATAATTTGAATTTGTTTGCTTCTGGAATATTGTGTAATATTTAGAAAATTCTTTATACATATTACGAAAGTAAGGGTATATATTTTATTCGCATTTTTTCAATTTACAATTTAGCATTTACACTTTTTAATTTTAATTAATATTTCTTCTAGGCCCGAGTCAAAAATTATTAACAAAACAAAATTTAACTCTGACCATAAAAATCTATTATATTTAAAAAGTCGTCACCTTTTTAATTACCAACAGAAAAATTAATCTTACACTTAATTTATAACTTACAGTAAAGTACTATTATTTGCAGTAACTGCCTAATAAAATTTTCTAAACGCTAAATGGAAACCTTTTTGAATTTAATAAAAACTTTTCCCACGCTCTGAAATACAATTATTAGATAGTAATATTTAGCATTCACTTTAGTTTATTCAGAGTTTCATTTCTAATTTGTTGAGTGCCGCTGAAAGCGAACTCAATTCAGATTAGTTTCAACATTATTTGCGATTCGCTGTCAACTAAAAACTCATTCCGATTGGGCTTCTTGAGCTCAACTAGAGCATTGGGGTCCACTCTTGGCCTCAATGTGGCGCAGATTTGTGTGTGTTTTCAGTCTGCTGTGGCAGTTGGTTCAGTTTTCATTTGCAGCTTGAGCACGAGTGGTCGAACTATTGCCGAAAAATGGGAGATTGATGCGTTTCTGATTTGGACATATTCTCCGTGGGTGTGTCTGTAAAAATGTCTATGTCTGCGTCTATGTCGGTGTCTGTGTCTGTGTCTGAGCCGTCTGCTCAACAGTTCGGTAACTGGTGCCGGGTAACAGGGGCAATCAGGTCTGGAGCCAACCAATGAAGCAAACATGTCGTAAGCTGAGCAAGGGCTCATCGCCAACTTGTTCATCACCCAAAGTGAAAGAGAAAGAGAATAGGGAAGAGAGAGCCGGGCTAATCGGATGGCGAAAATGGGGCATGAATGGCACCCCGTAAGCGGCTTGGCTCTCAGATTAACAGATTATGATCTGACATGAACAGCGACTGTAGTTAGAGAACTTCATTAGCAACATGTGTACAATTCGAGAGCGTATTTCGTTGCCCTCGACGCGCACCACTGGGCAATTAAAGCAATAAAAGCGCAGACGAGTGCACATTGAAACGCCGAATCCATATACGAGCACACTCCCAGCTCCATGTCCAGCACTCTGAGTTATCCCACGTCCAGCCCCTCCCTTTGGCTATTGGCTTTTCGCCACTCTCCGCTCGCCGCTCGCTGCTTTTTTTGTCCTCAATGCGGAAGCCCTACTTAAAAAAGTTGTCGAGTGAACGGCAAAAAATAATTGAAAAGCGCACTTTGGCTTTGCTTCTGTTTGCCTTTTTAAAGAAAACATTTTCAAGAGGGTATAAACACTCACCCATAGCAAATGTAACGAATGTGAATCGATTTAGAGCAAATAATGACATATTGAAAATATCACAAGGATTTATTACCATAAGAGCAGTAGTAAATATCTATGATATGTGGGAATGGTTAATTAATTAACATATGTTATTATGTTATTAACATATGTTACTGCATCACAAATAAATTATGTTAACCATAATAACATATTTTATTGCTTATAACTTAACAGACTGAGTTAATGTTAAGTAAATATTAGTTTATCTGTTAATGCATATGTTAAGGCTTAATGTAAAGATCGTTCTGTTAAAGCAGCTTGTTAGTAGACCGGTGTATGTTTAGCAGAACTCTAGCAGAGACAGATATTTAGATATCTTTATAAGATGTAATTCGATTGTATAATAATAATTTTATTAAAGCCAACTTTTTAAGCAATTATATGGCAGAGTATACACATTTCGGATTTGGTATTTCCAATTGTGATAAATTTTTTATTCGATCCATTTCGTGTGGCAGCTGTGATTGGGTCATGTTCTCGCTAATCCCCACTTGGCAATACGAGGCCCGGCCAGAGTCCGTTTTCAACTTAATTTAATGCAATTTTCATTTGAAAATCAACTGAGCGCGTGTGAGTGTGTGGGCGTGTTTATTTAATAGACATCATATTAAATGGACAAAAGCGGCATTAGAAATTAATTTTTGGCCATGTGGCTAAACGCTAACATTTAGTAATTGAAATGGAACAACAGCAACAGCAACAGCAACAGCAACAGCAACAACAGCAAATGCAAACACAAACAACAACAGTGATTAAAATCTATGCTATGCATTCCGTATAAATGGGAAATCATGCATCAGTCTTTGCCACTTCAAATCCTAGAATGCACTCTATTAAATGCTGAATAAAATCACAGACTCACACACACACATTCACACTCGCACACACACATTTAGATTGGAAGCGAGCTGTAGATTGCGGTTACACTGTAAATTAAATATAAAATGTCCTGCGGACTGTCGCTCTTTATGCATGCGGCTGCCCCAACAGCAGCAACAACAACAATAACACTGACAACAACATCAACAACGTTGCCCGTCGACATTGCAACCAAAAGTTTTGCACATTTTTGAAATGCTTTTTGCAAACGAATGCAGACTGAAAGTGAGGAGTTTAATGGTCGTCGGGATTGGGATTGCGAATGGGAATGGGAATGGGCACTCTGGAGCTGGGCAACAATACAAAACAAAAGGAAACTTCACAACTTAAACATATACATATACAAGAGCACACACATACATAGAGCCGGAGAGGCACGTATAGGGCACGGCTTAGTTGTCCCATCAACAATTTCAAGTGCACTTTTGCTTTTGCCTGTTGTTTGCGCACGAAAAACTCGCACAGGCGACAAATCAAACAGATTCGCTTTTTGTTATTATGAATTTATGTATTTTCATATAAAAGACTTCAGAACTTCAGATATAAGATATAAGCATCCAAATATTCCACCCCTCCTTTCTGAAGATTGTTTTGCAGCAGGCGCCCAAGTCTCGCTGAGAAAATAATTTTCTTAGTGGTCTCGGCTAGAGGTCCCAGAGGTGCCGTGGTGGTAGAAGTAAGTCATTGTCTTTATTAGTTTTACATCTAACTCTACCCAATTATATAGATGCATTATATTTGATGATGATTTGATGATATAAAGCTTTCTAGCACTGTCTGAATATAACTTGCTCTTTTTTTGTAATCCAATACATTTAGTTTTAGAAAAAAATCGAGAGTACTCACTTGCGAATATATATTTGAAGTTTAAAGTCTTTATTGTGAACAACGATGAATTTGTAGGAAAATTTGCGAGTATATGATAGATAAACTGATATTGTGTAAGACCAATATACCATTTTCATTTGGTAAAACAAAAAAAAAAAAAAAAAGCATATTTCAATTAAATATATGAAAGTCAATTTTTAAGGGAAATATAATAATTATTAATTTTATTTTTTACAAAATATAGGATGTATCTAGTTGTATCTTTAGTTAGATATCTTTTACTTGAATTCAATTTATTTTAAAACTCATCTTATTCGTAGCTCGTCCCGTTCAAATGCATAAGAGTTTCAATTCAAGTTTAATATCACTTCTGACATTTTTGTGTGGTGGACGGAGACTTAAATAAAAGTATATTTGGATGTATGTATAAAGTTGTTTGTGTCGCTTGATGAAAATAATTGTAGCATACTTTGGAGCAACAATTTAAAAGGCCATGGTCACGTAAACCCAAGCAACGACAGCAACAGCAACAGCACAAGCAACAACAACAACAGTAGCAGCAACATCGACAATTGCTGCTGCCCAACAGGGCCCCAGACGTCGACTTTAACGTCATTGCAGCTACTCTTGAGACGCAACCAGTCGACTGAGCACTGCGGAATATGAAATATAATTTGCTTTATATAATATGCAAAACGCACTCACTTGTCACAAATTGGCCGGCATAACAGAAGCAGAAGCAGTAGCAGCAACAGCAGTAGCAGCAGCAGCAGCAGCACCAACACTAACAACATCAACAGTTGCAATTGTTGAATATCATTTGGCAAGGGCCAAGCACTGGCTGACATATTGCCAATAGTTTTGCCAGTCAGATTTGGCTGGGATTTGGCTTGAAATTGCGTGCACTGAATAAATGAAAGTAAAGAGCCGAAGCGAGTGGTTCGAGTGGTTGGTCCATATTATTATGCAGACACTGTTACGTTGCTCGTAAATCACCTGCGCATCAAAACCGCAGCAACAGCAAATACGGTAGCGGAAACAGAGGCACTTCTCGGGCAGCTTAAGATGTTGCAGCAGGAGGAGGGGCAGCAGCAGGAACAGGAGTACGAGCAGGACTAGCAGCAGCTTTTACATATGTTTAAATGGCAGCAGATATAGTACAAGTAGTCGCAGCAGGAATAAGTGGAAACTAGCAACAACCGACTAAGGATATTAGCAATAACAACAACAACAACAACAACAACAACAATGAGTGCTGCAGCAGCAATAATGAGAGGCACAGCAGCAACATAAACTACAAATAGTAACGTCAGCAGCCTTACGAGTAGCAACCGCAGCACAAACAGCAGCAGCAACTGCAGCATCGATTGAAGCAGCAGCAGTGGCAACAACAACTCTTCCATTAAAAATAGTAATAGCAACAACATCAGCAATAAGTATAGATGCTGTAGCAACAGCTACTACAGCAGCAACTATTGCTCGGCTACAGTAATTTCAGCAATAACAATAACAGCAAATACAACAAAACATTCAATATTATTAGCAACCTCATTTGAAATTGCGGCCACATTAGCAGCATTAACAACAGCACGAACAACAGTTGCTCAAGTAAATGTAGCAGTGGCAACCACTTAAACATCTGCAAAATCCCGAACAGATGCAGAAACAGATTTGTAATCATGAGAATGAGAATGAGATGAGAGCAAGAGCAGTCAAATTAGCAGGAGCAGTCTAAATGGCAACAAAAGTCACGGCAGCAATGCATTGCAATGGTACGATTTGCAGCAACAGCAGTACAAAGACTTGAGAAACCTTAACAGCAGAAAGTAAATATTTGCAGAAGTAATAATGAGCAAAAGACAGCAACACCTGCAATGGAAACTGTCGGAAAAAGGAGCAACAGCAATATGTAGTCTTGTTTGCCAACAAATTTAAGCTGAAGGGAAAATATCAATATACTAGAAGAATTCAAATAAAAGCTACATATGTAAAAAAAATAAAATAAAATAAAATAAAACAAGTAAGAAAGCTCTAGTCGAGACTGCTCGACTAGGAAATCCCCTGAACTCTTGGGATAACTGATATTCTCCGCGTAGGCACACATAGGCACTTATGCGTACAGTACTTGAGTAAAAGTAAAAGCAAGGAGAGAAGAAGTGCAGAAGATCATTAAAGTTGTCTACATGTATGCAACAGCTCTCATTTGGTATTTGTATTTAGGTAAAACGAAGCTAAAATGCTCACAGCAGCAGAGAACGTTCCAATTGCTCACTTGAAGGTCAACTGCAACTGGGAGAGACAGTGCTTGAGTAAAAGTGGCCCTATATAAAGGGCAGCAGCTGCAGCATTTCTTTAGTCAGTCTTCAGTCGTCCAGGCCTGGTGGGGGTCACCGCAACAAAGTGAAGTAGAGTGTGTGAATTATAAGCATTAAAGACGTAGAGGAACTACGTAAAGGAATTACGTAAAGGAAATACGTTGAGGAATTACGTAAAGGAAATAAGTAGAGGAAATACTTAGAAGAAAAAGGGAATACTAAGCGGAAATACTTGGAAAAAAATACTTAAAGAAAATGCTTAGAAGAAATACTTCGAAATACGTAAAGCGAATACTTAGAAGAAATAGACAGAGGAATAGTGCTGAATCGTCGCCCTGATCAAGAATATATATACCTTGTGTGGTCTGCCACGCCTCCTTCTGCCTGTTACATACTTTTAACAAACCCATTATACCCTGATTTCCCATTTTCAATGGGTTCAGGGTATAAAAATAGCAGAAATAATAATAGTATTATAGTGTCAAGAGCAACATCTGCTATATAAGATACTGGAGAACGAACAACAATGTAAATAATAACACCAGAAGTAGCAGCAATAGCCGCATCAATAGAAATAGTAACAGTACAGCAACAATATTTCTGTTACAACTATATAAAAACCAACAGCAACAGCTGCAGAATAAGCAACAACAACTTGAGGAACTACAGCAACAATAGGTGTATTAGCTACAGGAATAGCACCCAAAATGCTAACAGTAACGGCATCAGCTATAGGAGCAACAGGAGCCTCAAAAACAATAGTAACATAAATAACAACAATAGCAGTGACAGCAACAGCAGTAATAACAGCTGCAGTAAGATTATCAACAACAGTTATACATATAAACAGTAACAGCTTCAGCTACAGAATCAGTAACAACAACTTGAAGAACAACAGCAACAGTAGGTGTATTTTTTACAGAAATAGCAACAGCAATGGAGTAACACCAAAAGTTACAGGAGCAACAGTAGCATTAGCTACAGAAACAACAACAACAATACCAAATATAACAGTAACAGCAATACCAGCAACAGTAACAGTATCAATAACAGTAACAGCAATAGTTACAGCAACGACATTGGCTGCAGCAACAACAACAGCAACATCTGCTCCATTAGCTACAGCAACAACAGCTGCAACTCTTATAACAGCAGCTGCACCAATAGCATAAACAACAGCAACAATTGCAGCAGCAATACAAAAAGAAGTAGACATAATATAAGCAGAGTATATAACAGTGCAGATGCAGCAACAGCAACAGCAACAGTCAAAAGGAATAGTAGCAGAAGTAACAATTTCTATTTATACAACTCGCCAGCAACAACAACAATTAGAGGAGCAGCAGCAGCTGTTAATTTGGTGTCTGCTCCAAGTTAACTTTTCGCTGGGGCCACAAAACTTGCGGCGCAAAGTTGAAGCAAAATGAAGATTTATATGTCTGGCAAGCGGAGCTCATAGACAGCACAGCCATGCATAGTGATAGTCTGTCTGTCTATCTGTCTCTCTGTCTGTCTGTGCAGAACGCGTCTCGTTCCTTTGGCTGCACGGCTTGGTGCATGGCTGTTCCATGATCACGTGTCTCGCTGCAATTTCCGCACCGGATATTTGCCTGGCCTTGTGTGAGCCGATGAGGCAAACTAAGTGCCAACTTGGCACTAATTTGTTGCACAAACTTCCAACAATGCCACACACACACACACACACACATACATACAGCAGAGGCTCGTCTCATTATTGAAAGCGATTTTAATAGCATTCGAAATGCAGCTTGAACTTTGGAAATATGATCTCTCTCAGCCTCACTGGCTGATGTATCCTGCTGCATTTATGATGTACCCGGACACCGTTTCGAGCCATAACTTACCCAGCTGTAGGGCTGCCTGACTGCCTGTAGTAGTCTGGCAGCTTATGTTTGTGTTAATGAACAGCACGGCAGCAACTGGAGCTGTTGTCTAGCATCTGTCTGAGTCCTCTGTCCATTACGTAGTAAATTATTGTGTGCGAACGTATGTCTTTCTCTCTCTCTCTGTGTGGGTCCATCCTTGTCTATGGTCTATACCCATGCCCAGCTGTCAATTTGCGGGCAGCTGGACATGTGGTCGGCCGGACAGTCAAATGGACAATGGACGTCAACTGTTCCCTCAGCTACGGACTTTTGACAGTCGCTTGCTTGTTTGGCCCATTTTAATTACATTTCGGAAAGGCCATCTCTATGTAAATTGAGTATTTGCTGCTCATCCTTCAACTTTTTGCTTCTCATTTTTAAAGCTGCAACATTGTCTCCGTCTGGTATTAAAAAAATACCAAAAATGTTGCCTTTTATGCGCACATAAATTTTCTTATCTCCTCTGCTGAGTTGAGCTCCATGTTCTTTTCTCTTTTCTGCTCTTTTTTTTCTCTCTCTCTCTTAGCCATATCTCACATTTTACCGTCTAAAAATTTCCACGTCAGTTAACTAACGAGCCTTTTATAACGCACACACACATGTATATGAGAATGTCTGGCATAGAATTTACACACACGCACACACACACACTCACACATTCCTAGTTATGAATAGTCCGAAGCTGGCGACTGTGTCAGCTTTTGAGCAAATGCACATCTGATAAGCAGTTGAATACTTCAAATGTTCTAGACAAACATTTTTCATAATTAAAAGCAGATTGCAATCAAGTGTATTGAATTCATTAAAAAAAAAGCTGTCAAGTTTATTTGAAAAGCATGAAGTGAACTGCGTGTGAGGACAGCAGTTTCCAGATAAGATTTTTAATAGACTTGCAGTCATTATTAATAAACCGAGCGTGAGTGAGTTTTGTTAATGTGAGCCTTGCTTCAAATATGCTTGTATATCTAACTGTTTATAGCTCGAATTTGAAGTAAGGATGAATGAATTAGTTTTGTTTATGGATCACTTAGGGTGCTCTATGAATCAGTTTTGTTAATGAATCTATTCTTGTTTCATCACATTCTGTTTTAAATCTACTTAATTATTCAGATCTCTGCTTTCAATGCCTCTTTTCCTAAAAGAGTAACTTAAGATTTCCTCAGTCCAGAGCCAGTGTTGGTTAATGTAACTAATAATTTTAGTTTATCGGATTTATACCCTCAATTGTTCATTATGGAGAGTAAAATAGACCCATAATAATTGCTTAAATATTGGCTTACTTCAGTCTTTACTTGTAAATTCACTAAGTTATTCGACTCTCCATACATATTTATTTGAGTGTTCGGGCTAAGATTCCCCTTAGTCCGTGGCCAGTGTTGGTTATGAATGCTTTTTTGTAAACGCAACTTATCTACTTAGAAGCGGATTTCTACTTCAAAGTGTTCATGACATTTTCCATATGCAGTGAGATGGAGTTTTCTGCTCGCAGTCAGTGTTGATTAACTGAATGCCTCTGTTCTTATTTCATTACGCCATTCCTCATGTCCATTTACCTAATCGGCTTTCTTTCTCCAATTGTTCATTACATTTTCCGCAAAGGGTAAAGTGTAGCTTAAAGCTGTCTAGTTTTTTTTTTTTTGCCTTTAGCCAGTGTTGGCTAACTTCATATGAATCAGCTTGCAGCTGTTTCCATTGCATTACGTACTGCTTCAATAGCTAATCGTCTTTCTTTACAAATCCCTCCATTATAAGTGAAGCGAAGCTTTTAGTTTTCACAGTCAGTGTTGGTAAACTGAGTGTTAATCAGAATCGCAAATATACTAATTCGTATATTCTGTTTGCCCTTCTTAAAATCCACTTAGCTAATCGACGTATCCTTTCAAAATTACATCTCGTCCATTCGATCAGGCACATCGATATAATGAGCTGAGCCAACGGAATGGTTTGGTTTTACGGCACACACACATGAACATGCACATGCATGTGTGTGTGTGAGTGTATTGAATTTGTTTTTGGGCACAATCTAATAAAAGCTTTTGCGACTTTTGATGATACCCAAAAAAGGATTTGAAATTTAATGAATTTCTCGTTTCACCTTTTTTGTTGTTCTGCTTTTTTACGCTCGCCTGCGTGGCACATAAAAGACGAAGACATTCGGCTCATTTGTTGCGGGTGGTTGGGTGGCACTTTGGCTTGTGCTTATTTTGATGTGCGGCGGCAAAAGGCGTGAAATACGCCCACGTACAGGCACGCATACACACACACTCGAGCACTTTGCATAAAATGTCATATGAGCAAAAGCCCAAAAAGGTTTTATGTCAAATTGAAAGACGACAGAGCAACTAAAACTTACCAAGTATATGTATGTACGTGTGTGTGTGTGTGCATGTGTGTGTTGGTGTGGGCTAAACTCAAAATGCATGACTCGTCATGGCAGCAGGAATCAGGCTCTAAATAATTTAGCAACCGGGCGGGCAATAAAATTCGAACCGAAATGTCATACGCATGCATTTGCATATGATTTAGCCGGAAGATGGGAATGCAATGCCATGTCCTTATGTCAGTTGTTGTTATACTTGCCATTGTTATTGTTATTGTTGTTGTTGTTGTTGTTTTTGCATGGCCGTAACGCGGAGTGGTGAATGAACGTGAAATTGCTGGCACCGACAAATCAGCAGCTACAACTGTAGTTGTTGATACCTCTCGCTCGCACAGCACACGTCCCCTCTCGTTCTGGCTATAAATTCACAATATAATATATACTTACAGTATGAGTGTGTGTGGGTGTGTGTGTGTGGACTAAGCACATATATCTTCTCGCATTTTGTGCAATTTGCCTGACCAAATTGCGACTTATTTGCGCAAATTGCATTTCGCCAACTTTTGTCAACATTAATTTGTTTAGAAATTAAATTTGATGATTCCACAACAAATTTGAGCGCATTGTGAATCGTTTGCATTGTTAAGCACTTTAAGCATATGGCATAAATTTTCATTTGCCAATCCCAAATCGGATGCCGACAATGCAACCGCATTCGCATTCGCATTCGCATCCGCAGCCAAAAGGCAAATCGTATGCAAAGCTGTAAATATAATTTCATTAAAGCTAAAGCCACACAAATTGCAATCGCTCACAACAGTTTAACTGCGAATGTATGTGTGTGTGTGTGTGTGTGTGTAGAGGTAACTAATGAACTGCATATCGAAGAGCATGCATAATGAAGCTTTAGAAATTGGGAAATGAATTGAGCAAAATTGGGCGAAAACTTGTTGTATTTACATTTAATTTTTAGGCACGCAAATTAATTGTTTAATAATTGAGTAGGCTAAAAATCGTAACTAATGCCTTCTTTTTAATTACATTATGCATTTTATATGGTTTAATTAAATTATATTTTGAATATTGAATATTTTCACAAAATTATTGAATAGTTTCGTTCAGCGAGAAGAGCTAAAAAGGTGAAAATGAAAACTTTTATGAAATAACTATTATGAAACGTGATTAGTTATCAGCTCTCAATATTCAATTATAAGCATAAACTTCCAGTTCTCAACGGTAGCTTAGACTACAAACTATTCTCTCTCTTTATTCTCCTTGAGTTCCTTGATTCAGCCAACCAACTCCTATTGTTGTTTACGCGCTCAAAAGCGTTTCTGTAATTGACACCCACTCAAGCACACACACACACACAGATACATACATAGAGTGAACATAATATCGTAATATGGCCTTTATATGGGGTTAACTAGACAACAACATTTACGTCCCAACAGCAGCAACAACAGCAACAACAACAACAACTGCAGCTGCAGCTGCAACAACTCGATTTATCTCTACAACAGCAAAATTCCAGCGTGTCTGCATATTTGAGACTTTGATCGTTTGAAACGCTGCATGGCAGACAGCAGAGATGTGCATAAGCCAACAACATGGCCAATCGCCCGACTGCCCACATATCGTATGCTAATGCCGAGTCCGCTCCGGTCCGCTCCGCGCCGCCCGTTTGCATATGACCGTTATAATATGTCCACTTGAGCCAACCCCGTATTAAGCTTCAACTTTTGCCTGCAGCATCAGCAATCTAATCATCATCAGCATCGATTGTCCACGTTCGCCATGTCCATGTCCTGTGTCACATATTGACTAAAGCCTTTCTCTCCCTCTCTCTCTCTCTCTCTCTTTCTCTCTCATTCTCTTCTACTTCTTGTCCGTCATTTTTGATAAATTTATGCACTTTATTTGTCCTGCCGCATGTCGCGTTGATTTTTACGCAATCCTTTTGCACTTTTTGATATGCCATTTGCATGCGAAACTAACCGAGCGTCCAGCTTCCAGCACCCAGCTCCAACTTTCAGCTCCCAACTCCTATCTCCCAGCTGCCATTTCCCAGCTTTCAGTTCTCTAGCAGCCCAACAATACATGTAGCAAGAACTTCAGTTTTTGGTTATTTTGCCCAGTAGGCAATGAAACAGAAAAAGCGGGTATATTAGGGTCTGTTCTTAAGCAAATGCAAGATACAAAAATTCTCTAACTTATGTATAAATATGTATTCTCACATAAGTTTTTTGAATTTTTAAGCCCATCTTTTAAATATATAACCCTATTATTTAATAAATAGATAAATAAATACATTTGAATTTGATTGAGAAGTATCTCAAAGATAATTAATGCATTTGTCTAATAAATAGTTAAATAAATAAATATGAATGAAAGAAATAAATCTGAATAAATATTATAATACTTTTTAATGTATTTCAAAGATATATATCAAAGACTATAGAACTTTAAAAAATATTATTTAGATAAATTGACTGATATTTTGTACTGTATAGATATTTATAAGATACAAAGCTGACTTAAGTATATATAAACTGAAAAAAATTATGTATTTTGTTTTATGTGAAAGTATCTGTCTTTTATTATATTACTAATTGAATCAACTAAAAATAATCTCTAGGATGTAATTGCATATTTGCTATGTTTAAATTTCCCAGAAGGAATAAAGAACTTTTTCTTTCCTAGTTTAACAAAGTCGAATTTATGAAATAAAAAAAGTAACGTAAAACTATCTCTGCGATTTATCGGGCTAAATTATCTGCACAGCGCTCAACAATTTTAAGGAACGAAACAGTTTTCGAAGCAACGAATTCCGCATCACTACACGACCATTTGTGGTAACAAAAGTATCTGCGGGACGTGGAAGTATTTGTTGTAAACTTATAGAGCATAATAGGTTCGATTTAACTTTCCAGCTGTCCCGTCTTCAGTGTGCGGAGACTTGGCTATGGTTTTTGGTTCTGTTGTGCAGTTTGCGGCTTGTCCATGTCCCTTAACTGCATTTGACTTTGGGCTCTGCTGGTCATTGTTTACAAGGAGTCTGGGAACGAAGGCCGAGCAACTGTAGCCATCCAAAAGAGGATCTGACGTCCAGCTGGTCTCTGTAAGAGTTTGTCAGAATCGAAATTGTGTAATGTGTGGGTGTGCCATGCAGCTGCAGCTTGTGTCGGTATTAAACAATTCTAATAACAATTTTTTGGTGTGAAAGTGAATGAGTGTGTGGGTGTGCATTTGTGTGTGTGTTTGTGTATGGGATTGTTATGGGTGTTGGTTACGTTACGCATACGGGCAAAAAATTTGCATATTTGATTATTTTATATGGCATTTGAAAAGCAATTTATATTCATGAATTTGCAAATTAGCAAACGTGCGCCGGCCTCATCAAAGTTTAATCATTAAATTTACATTTTAAAAGAATCTTTAAAGTGGCTATGCGAACTGTTGTGGCTGTCAAAATGTTGGCTATTCATATCTTTCTCCCCATCCCCCTCCCACTCTCTTTCTATCCCTATCTTATTCTCGTTCTCATTTCCATTGTCGTGGCACTCCTTTACTTTGCTCATCGATAATTGCTGCACATTTTTGGCAGTTTATGTGGCAAGTCTGCAGCGAAAGTTTGCCACGCGTGTGTCAATTATGCAACAGCTGCGGGCCAAGTTAAACAAATAATAAAGTTTCTAATTATAAGCATTGCCAAGGCAAAGTTGAGCTCAGTTCCTTTTGGCTACACTCACAGTTGATGGCAATCAACTTGAGAGATGACTTCTTCTCCGCGCTGCAGCAGCTCAACTTTGAGCAGAGCGTGCGTGTCCCCTCTGGCGTGTGCGTGCAACTCTCTCTAGTCTGTGTGTTTGTGTGTGCAAGTCAATGAAATTAGTGGTAGCAGGCACAAGCCAGACACAGACCGAGAGACAGTCCAACGGAAGTACCAGTGCTCTGCCTGCTTGTCTGTTTGACATTTACATTTGACACCAAGTTCAGACCTCGGGCCTGGCATAAAAATGAGTCCGCTAGCTAGCTAGCTGGTAATCAGGAGGCAGCTCGTAAAAAGTTCTCCGACAATTCAACTGCCTATTTCCGGTGGCCGAAGAACTTTCTCAACTGTTCCCAAGCACGCAGCCAGCAAAGATCGAACTGCTTACAGGATATCGTAAAAGTTCCCCAACCGAAATAATAATATTTATTTTTATGGGATGAGTTCCTAATTTTATTAATTTTATATATTCGCAACTGTTTCCTTTCCATTTCACTTGTTTAAATTATTTGAAAGCATAGTCTCTTTGACCAAAAATTGTATTTAACAAAGATTTAAAAAAACGAAAACTCACCTTGTTCATGAACATGCATGAACATAAAAATATGATAAGTACGGGAACATACGCGCTATGCACTCGACAGCTAGCATAAAATAAATAACATAAGTTTCAAGTGTGAACTGTCAAACTGGGCATAAATTATGACCCTGACCCTTAGCGATTAGAATACGTAAGAGGCGAGCGCTGAGCATTACAAACTCAGCGATAGCATAAGAATAGCTAATAAGCCAACGCGGAGTCTTATAAACTCAGCAATAAAATAATAATAGCTAATAAACCAATGCGGAGTCTTACAAACTACGCGATAAGTTAATAATATGTAATAGACCAATGCTGAGCCTTACACACTCAGCAATAGAAGCACTAGATTTAATGGTTAAAATTATACATGAGTCTGGGTATAAAAACCCGGGCCCAGCAGAATAAAGATTCAATACGAAACTAAACACCAACATAGTGAAGTGTATTCGTTCATGGTCCTTCGATCCGTACCACAAGACTACTGAATATCAAAAGTTGTAGCAAGTGTATATTAAAGTGAAAACTTATTTTGTTAAATAAGAAAAGTGATTTCTTCTTTGGCTTACCAATCCACGCTGTGAGTCGAGGCACAGCAAGATCAACAAGGCGATCAAAACAAAAATACCTCCAACGGGTTAAGCCAAAAAGCAAATTAACAAAATATATACAAAAAACTACAACAACCGCAACAAAATGCTGTCAGACAAGGCCATTGAAGTGCTAAAGAAGCAACAAAGCTTGTATGACACCATTTTAAAGGCCATAGCTGAAAAGGATGCGTTGGCAGTCGTGAACAAGTTGGCAAAAGAATTCACTGCCAATCACTCGACACTAATAAAACTCGGTATCCCAAGCAATCATCCGTATCTTACCCAGAATATAAACGATGTATTGATGGAAAAAATCAGGATCTACAAAGAGGACCTGATGAAGGTCGAAGCTACCGACCCCGATATCGACGCCGAAAGACCATCCACCAGCATGAATTGGCAAATGCACTCAACTCATAAGGAAACAGTGTTTTCACCCAGGAAGGCGAGCGCAACGGATGTGATGGTAGAACTTGTGGATAAAAGAGCTCTAGTGTTAAAGCAGCACATTGAAGAAGTGCATGCCAATCTAGAGCTCAGCAACCAGGAGGAAACTCTAGATAACAAAGAAACACTAGAGTTTCTCTGGAATAAAGTCCAGTCTACGCTTACCGATTTGGAGGTAAAATATGATATACCTTCCCATGAAATCGACGGCATAGACGCATTGGAGCTTAAAGTCCATACATTGTCGAAGAAACTTAACAGGAAGTTAAGTGTCTTTCAAAGTATGAAAGAGGACGTTCCAGAGATGCCAAAATCGGATCTTCCCCAATTTAATGGAAGTCCCAAAGACTGGCCAACGTTCTTCGATATGTTCTCCGACATGGTTCACAAAAGGAAGGATATCAGCGACACAAGGAAGCTGAACTACCTGAAATCATGCCTGAAAGGAGATGCCCAAATGGTAGTGAGCCATTTGTTAAGTGGATCAGCTGCTAGCTACAATTCGGCGTGGGAACTTATATGTAAGCGCTATGAAAATAAGCGCAAGATATTCGCAAACGCCGTTAACCAGCTAGTGGACATGGAACTGCTGGAAAACGATGATGAAAGCAGGATCCGCCGATTCTTGGATACAGCAAAATTACGTCAATTATTGAAAATCTACCCGGCGCAATAGCTCACAATCATCAAAACAACATCATGGAAGAAGACGAGAGGGGCAAATTATTTGTTGGCGGCCTGTCCTGGGAGACAACGCAGGAGAATCTATCTCGTTACTTCTGTCGCTTTGGCGATATAATCGATTGTGTCGTTATGAAGAACAATGAGAGTGGCAGATCGCGTGGATTCGGCTTTGTTACCTTCGCCGATCCCGGAAATGTTAACCATGTTCTTCAAAGTGGACCGCATACACTCGATGGACGCACGATTGATCCGAAGCCGTGCAATCCGCGTACGCTGCAGAAGCCGAAGAAGGGCGGCGGCTACAAGGTGTTCCTTGGCGGTTTGCCATCGAACGTGACGGAGACCGATCTGCGCACGTTCTTTGGCCGCTATGGCAAGGTTACCGAGGTGGTCATCATGTACGATCAGGAGAAGAAGAAATCACGTGGATTTGGTTTCTTATCCTTCGAAGAGGAGGCCTCCGTGGAGCATGTTACCAACGAGCGTTACATCAATCTGAATGGCAAGCAGGTGGAAATTAAGAAAGCTGAGCCACGCGATGGTTCTGGTGGACAGAACTCGAACAACAGCGCTGTGGGTGGTGCCTATGGCAAGCTGGGCAACGAGTGTAGCCACTGGGGACCACATCATGCGCCTATTAACATGATGCAAGGCCAGAACGGTCAGATGGGTGGCCCACCCTTGAACATGCCGATTGGTGCACCCAACATGATGCCCGGTTATCAAGGCTGGGGTACTTCGCCGCAGCAGCAGGGCTATGGCTATGGCAATAGCGGCCCGGGCTCTTATCAGGGTTGGGGAGCACCACCCGGTCCCCAGGGACCACCACCGCAATGGTCGAACTATGCTGGACCCCAACAGACCCAGGGATACGGCGGCTATGACATGTACAACTCAACTTCGACTGGAGCACCGTCGGGACCGTCGGGAGGCGGCAGCTGGAGCAGCTGGAATATGCCACCCAACTCGGCTGGGCCAACAGGCGCACCAGGTGCTGGCGCCAGCGCCGGCACGGACATGTACTCGCGTGCCCAGACATGGGGAGCGGGCGGACCATCGACCACCGGGCCTGTGGGCGGCATGCCGCGCACTGGACCCGGCAACTCGGCCTCCAAGTCTGGATCCGAGTACGATTATGGCGGCTATGGCTCTGGCTCCGGCTACGATTACGATTATAGCAATTATGTTAAGCAGGAGGGCGCATCCAACTACGGCGCCGGTCCGCGATCAGCGTACGGCAACGACAGCTCTACACAGCCGCCGTACGCCGCTTCGCAGGCCGTTTAAAGAGCCAGCGTCCGCGTGTTGTCTCGTGTCATCCTGCGGCCCCCAAGAGGTGAATGATGAAGATGACAAAAAGATGGTGGTAATTGTAAGCTAAAGCGTCGTCTGTTCGTTTCATATTTTTAAAAGATAATTTTTATTTGAGATCAGTTGTTGAAATTAATTAATGTAACTCTTGTGTACACAACAAATAATTTAAAAACTTAATTTAACACACACACAAACAACACAAAAAAAAATCAGTTTGAAAACAAAATCCCTAGCAAAAAAACAAGGCAGGTACATAGATTTATATATAATATATATGTATAAATATATATGTATGTGTATGTAAATGTATGTATCTATTATATACATGTACATATACATACGTATGAATATAAATATATATGTATATATTTTATAGCGATGGAGAAAAAATTCAAAAAGCATCCACAATTATTCACGGAATATAAGGACTTCATGGAGCAATACCTGAAGCTAGGTCATATGGAACCTGTAGACACAATTGGCAAAGGCAAATACTATATGCCACATCAAGCTGTAATCAGACCAAACAGTCTTACTACTAAGTTAAGAGTAGTGTTCGACGCTTCAGCAAAAACCTCTAATGGATCAAGTCTAAATGATGTGATGCTAGTCGGGCCCAAAATACAAAAGGATATCTTCGATATTTTAATCAAATGGCGACAATGGAAGTATGTGATGACAGCTGACATCGAGAAAATGTACCGCCAGATTAAGGTCGCCAAAGCTGATCAGGAATATCAATACATCCTCTGGAGAGATGACCCAAAAATGCCAATAAAAGAGTACAAGTTAACTACAGTGACATACGGGACATCGGCCGCACCATTCTTAGCTGTTCGCTGTCTTCAGGAATTAGCAAACCAACACTGCCAAGGAAACAATCAGCTAATGAGAACAATAAAAGAAGATTTCTACATGGACGACCTCATTACTGGTGGCGACTCGATAGAGGACTGCATCAACACTCAAACAGCACTCTTGAGTATCATGGAAAAGGCAGGCATGCATCTAAGGAAATGGGTGTCTAATGATGACAGAATCATTGCTGGAATCGATGATGGTGACTCAACTGAAAAAATTATTATAAACAAAGACGAGTCAGTCAAAACCCTTGGGCTACAATGGGACCCCAAAAAAGATGTCTTCACATTTGTTGTCGACTGCCCAAAATTAGAGCGCACTACTAAACGCCTAATTTTGTCTCAATTGGCAAGAATCTTCGATCCACTGGGATGGCTTACACCAGTTACGCTACAAGGAAAATGCTTCATTCAAGAGCTATGGAAACTACCGTTAACTTGGGACGAACAACTGGAGCCAAGTCTCGTCAATTATTGGCAAGAATATGCAAGGGCATTGCCAGAGCTAGCCAGAATCAATATTCCACGCTGGTCTGGAAAATCGATCACAGATCCAACGGAGCTACATGGATTTTGTGACGCTTCAGAAAAAGCATATGCAGCGGTGGTGTATACAAAGGTCGGAGACAAAATCACTTTGCTAGCTGCGAAAAGCAAAGTGAACCCAATAAAAAACAAGAAAACAATTCCCAAACTAGAGCTATGTGCAGCTCATATACTATGCAAACTATTAGCAAAAATTCAAGCAATAGTAGGAAATAATATCAAAACGATAGCATGGAGTGATTCACAAATTACGCTAGCTTGGATAAACAACAGGCGCAGCAAAGATAGATTCGTCAAAACCAGAGTAGACGAAATAAACAAGGAACTGACTCACGTCGAATGGAAATACGTGAAATCGGCAGACAACCCAGCAGATGTTGCCTCAAGAGGAATCGCCCCGGAACACTTAGCAGCATGCGACATATGGTGGAAAGGGCCTGAGTGGCTGACAAAACAACCACATCAGTGGCCACAATTTGAAGAGCCAGAAACTGTTTTAGTAGCAACTATAACAACAAAGGAAAACTACCTGAGTCCACTATTAACAAGGTTCTCGTCAATAAATAAGTTGACAAGTGTGATGGCCTACATATTACGCTTTATTGCTAAATCAAGGGGAAAGAAGCATCAGCCGACACACCTAACCGTCGAAGAACTAAAGCAAGCCAAAACACTCGTCGTAAAATTACAACAACAACTGGATTTTGGACACGAAATAAACTTACTCAAAGCAGGAAAACCTCTGGAAACTAAGAGTAAATTACAAGCGCTCAACCCGTTTCTGGATGCTAATGGAGTCTTACGTGTGGGAGGCCGTCTCCAAAGTGCGTTGGTGCCATATAATGTGAAACATCCAATTATAATTGGAAAATCACATCTTTCTTGGCTAATCATAAACAACGCACATAAGGAAACCTTGCATGGCGGACTGAAGCTAATGAAAAACCTTATTCAAAGAGAATTCTGGATTGTCGGCTTAAGGAACACGCTTAAGAAATACTTACGCGAATGCGTTACCTGCATCAGGTACAAACAGCAAATGGCCAGTCAGTTAATGGGAAACTTACCAGTGTATCGGGTAACAGGCGATTACCCGTTCCAAAACACTGGTATTGATTACGCTGGACCTTTCCAAATTAGATGTTCCAAAGGAAGAGGCCAAAAGTCATACAAAGGGTACATATGCCTATTTGTATGCATGGCCACAAAGGCTCTACATCTGGAAGCGGTCAGTGACTTATCATCAGATAAGTTCTTAGAAGCTCTACACCGATTTTTTGCAAGACGAGGCAAAAGCGAGAACTTGTATTCGGACAACGGCACTAATTTCGTAGGTGCCGCTAGAATATTGGACAAGGAACTGGTCGCCGCTATAAAAGGAAATAGCAGTATCGCACCAGTGCTGGAACGAGAAGGCATCAAATGGCACTTCATCCCGCCGGCAAGCCCCCACATGGGAGGAATATGGGAAGCCGGAATAAAATCAGTAAAACACCACCTTAAGCGAGTCATCGGCGATAACAGCTTCACGTTTGAGGAGTTCTCGACACTGCTATGCCAAATCGAAGCAGTACTAAACTCACGACCCCTGGTTGCCTTAAATAATGACACAGAGGGAGACGACATATTGACACCCGGTCATTTTATTGTTGGACGACCACTAATTGGAGCTCCAGAACACTTTGACGAGCATAGAAAAATTGGATCTCTAGATAGATGGAGACACATGCAACGAATCAGAGCAGAATTCTGGAGGAAATGGAAAGAGGAATACTTGGCGTCGTTGCAACAGCGAACCAAATGGCGACAAGCAAATGCAAACCTCACAGAAGGCCAACTTGTTCTATTAAAACAAGAAAATACGCATCCCGCTAGATGGCCCATGGGAAAAATTACAAAAACTACTAAAGGACAAGATGATAAAGTTCGAGTAGTCACAATAAAAACAAACATGGGTGAAGTCAAAAGATCAGTAAACAAAGTCTGTTTATTACCCACTAATGAAAAGGATAAACAAGACGACTCTCCAAAAGACCGAAGAAAAACACGATCAGCAAGGTTACCTGCCGGAAAAGCGACAATCTTAAGTTTGCTAATGGTATTGCAAGTAGCAAGTGCTGCAATCATACCTGCTACAAACATAACCTCCAAACTCAAAGTTCAAGATATTGATCCACAAACGGCAATGCTAATGGATAAACTTGGAAAAGTGGAAGTCGTCTCTTCAAGCTGGCAGATGCTGTTCTACTACGACATGCAAGCTTATTTCGAAGTGCTGAAACAAGCAGATGAGCTCATGAGCAAAACAAACGTCATTTGCGAAAAATTGGGCGATTTCAACGAATACTGCACAACAGTGAGCAGCACAATAATGTTAAAAATTAAAAACATTAGAGAAAAAAATAAAATTATCACCCAAACGGCCAACAGATCGAAACGGTTCATAATGTTTTTCGATATTGGCACTGCAAACAGACTGGAAGAAAACATGCAGACAATAATCAAAAACGAAAAGCGGCTAAGTGATTATGTCAGCAACCAAACATCCATCATAAATGCAACATCAAACCTTGTACAAACCACTACAGAGGAAGTAAATAAAAACTTCGAAAAGGTTACAATTGAGATAAATAAAATGGCAAGCACTATGAAGGATAACTTTTTCGTCTACAAAGAGTCCATAAAGTTCTTTATGTTGATCAACCAAGTAAGAAGCTGGATTGAGGAAACAGAAGATCTCCAGTCAGCAGTAATTTCCCTGGTGACGGATATTAACCAAGGAAAAGTGCATCCGTCCCTAGTCGAACCAAATAAGATGTTAGCTGAACTCAACAAGATCCAACAGAAACTGCAGAGGAACCAACTTCTTCCTGGCGAAAATTCTCCAAAAAGACTTCAGTTAGTATACAAACTAATGAAAGCGCAAGCAATATTTAAGGACAACATGCTAATCATAGACGCAAGGCTACCAATATACATAAACCAGCATGCCACTCTCTTCGAAGCAATACCAATACCACTCGTACTGAAAGGAAGAAAAGTTATCCCAAAAACTAAAACTAAATTCCTTATCTTCAATACTGAGATAAACGCATACCACTCAATGACTGAAATGGAAGTAAGTCATTGCCAGCATGAAGACGAGATCACATACCTGTGCGAAGGAAGTTGGGCGTGGGAAGATGCAGACGACGAAAGTTGTGAAATATCTCCAATAAAACCGAGCACCAAACAGCCATGCAAGATGATGGAATACGAGGGAGACACGTTCGTCAAGAAACTCAATGGAAAAAACCGATGGCTCTTTAAAGTATTTAAGGAGAAGTCTGCCCACATTATATGCGGAAACTACGAGGAGATAGTCCAGCTACCAAACCAAGGCATAATCGAGCTGTATGCTGGATGCTCGGCCAGAATAGGTAAAATTAACATTATTACTCCGCAGGATCTAGTATCTACAAATACTGCAAGGTACTCGCCACTTCTCCTCAAAATAATCGACCAGAACGTCACATGGGATTCAACACCACTTCAACACATTGTCGTAAATAACTCAGTAGAGCTACAACGAGTTCAACAAAGCATAGAAGACCTGCACCGGCAAAAGGTACATATTGAAGATCTTGTCTTCCACACAATGAATGGACATATTTCGTTGGGACTAGTAATAATTATAATATCGCTATTTGTCGTGTATCTAATCAAGAAGAGAAACCAGAGACAGCAGTTGTTAGCTATTACCTTCTCTGGCCCCCCGCAGAATGTTCATGAACATGCATGAACATAAAAATATGATAAGTACGGGAACATACGCGCTATGCACTCGACAGCTAGCATAAAATAAATAACATAAGTTTCAAGTGTGAACTGTCAAACTGGGCATAAATTATGACCCTGACCCTTAGCGATTAGAATACGTAAGAGGCGAGCGCTGAGCATTACAAACTCAGCGATAGCATAAGAATAGCTAATAAGCCAACGCGGAGTCTTATAAACTCAGCAATAAAATAATAATAGCTAATAAACCAATGCGGAGTCTTACAAACTACGCGATAAGTTAATAATATGTAATAGACCAATGCTGAGCCTTACACACTCAGCAATAGAAGCACTAGATTTAATGGTTAAAATTATACATGAGTCTGGGTATAAAAACCCGGGCCCAGCAGAATAAAGATTCAATACGAAACTAAACACCAACATAGTGAAGTGTATTCGTTCACACCTAGTCATAATTTAACTAACATTTCAACGATACTATCTCGTCTTAGCTGCCTCTGTTATAAAGCAATGCTGTATTAATTGAATTGATAGAGCTTCGGTTATTTAGGAATTCAGGTATACGTTTGTTTAGATGATACTTAAAGGTGAAAGTACACAAGGACGAGCAATGCGAAAGTTTTCAGCGGAAGTTTGTATGAGCTTAGATTTCTTTGAGCTTCAAAACATATATAGAAACATTTATGTATATGTTTGTGTGAGTGTGTCGTTTATATTTATCTATTCATTTAGATACAAGTCGGTGGTTCAATCGTTGATAAGTAAATGCGATGCCTAAACGTCTTTTTTAATAACTTTGTTGCATAGGAGACAATTCCGTAAGCAATTGGAACTACATTGGAATCCTTCGTCGTGAAACTAGCTACAGAGTTTCCCTTCAAGTTGGGCTTTTCCAATTAACTGCCATTAAGCCATGAAGCTCATGGTTTGATTTTCAAACAAGGCACCGCAACGCAGGAGAACCACTTAAATGTATATAGACAACACTTTACTTACAGTTGTCACGTACTTGAACTTTGCTTGTTTTCAGGGCAAGCTCTAGTCAAGGTGATCCCAACAAACACTCACACACACACACAGTCACTTTACTCCCGCAAAAACTCAGGCTGCTTATGCCAGAGGCCACACACTTGCACACATTCTGAGTTATTTTCTGCTTACAAGATTTTGCTTAAGTGTTTTTTAGCAGCATTACGTTACTTACTCCTTATTTCCAACTCCTGCTGCAGCACCCTTTGCCTTGCCCACACTGATGTGCTCCAAGTAGAGCGCATTACAATTGCCCAGGGCCATGAAACTTTTCAAGTGTTAACGAGTTTTGTTGCACACATGTGTCGATTGCATACGTAGTGCACTTCACTAGAAAACTTGCACGACATTTCAGCAACAGCAACAACAGCAACGATAGATGGCAACGTGAGGCGAAGCCCTCCTGTTTTGCCAGAGCATGGAATTTGATTTCAGGCGCAAATAATTTGCATCTTAATTGCATGGCAAGCAGAAGAAGAAAATATTAGAAGGATGTAAATAGGTTGGTCAAAACAGCCACTTCTACACTTTCGATATCGAAATGCGAGAGCAAGAGATAGAAAGAGAGGGAGACAGAATAGGCTTTAGTAAAAAAGAGTATTGGAGATACTCGTGGCAGTAGTTTTTCTTCTCATTTAATCATGGAACTTACATATTGGTCTAGCTTGCATTTTTGAGAATCGCATAGTAAGGCAATGTATGCAGTGTGCTGTGCAATTGGAAGTGATTTTATTTTGAATTTTCTATCGAATGCAAATAAACTACGCAGATGTGCAATGTATATACCAACAATTAAATTTTAGAACAATACAAATTTTGTTCCATAAATGCAAACATATATTCATATACATATTCTCATACTCATATATTCACACATAAATTTGTTTTTCTGTTGTTCAGTTATCGAAAATACATTTTTTAATTGTAATATAAATTCTTGCTGCATCTAGTTATTTTCTAATATTGTATGTAAAGTGAATGGGGAAAAAAAAAACTACCTCGAATATTTCACAATTATTCTAGTTGAGCTTTATTAAATTCGATTTTCTGTTACTGGTTTCATGTGCATGTTCTGTATCGAAATTCCTTGTTGCTTTCACTCTCGGCTGGCTTGTCTGCTCTGGGCATGCTCCAGCACATAGGCACACAGCATATCCTTACATATCATGTCATATCATATATATTCTTTTTTCCATCGCTCGTTTTTTTTTTTTTTTGTCTCTTACAAATTATGCTCATATAAATTTTTATAAAACATCTCTGGCGCTGCCATTTTATTTTATGTTTCTTTTTGTTACAACTGCGTCTCATACACTCACTTACACCCGCACACTCCACTCACACTCACACGCACTCATACACACTCGTGCCCATTCAGCCAACTGCCTTACATTTTGCTGCGCACAAAAGTAGGCAACGAAATGGGCGCGAGGCGAAACGAGTTTTGTGTCTGCTGCAAAAAATGAAGAGCAATTCACACTTGAAAAGTTTCTACATGCGTTTTTAAGTCCGACACAAAGGCGACCCAACTATTTTATACATACATATATAATATTTCCATTTTAGTAATTTTACATATTCTGTTCAGTTTAACCCTTTGCAAAAAACTGAAAGAGATGAAGGAAACTGGCTGGGAAATGCTATAGAATGGAAGGTCTTCCCAAGGACGCACAATATCTAATCCCTGCAGTTTAGGATTAAAGAAATATGAAATATTTAATAAATGAAAGATGCTATCAAGTCATCAATGGCCAATGAAAATCGACCAAATTATATTATTAATGTGTAAAATATGTTAAATATAGATGCATGAAAATGTTTTATTTTATTTTTTGCATAAAGAATATCCAATCCTGGTTCATTATTGCGCATTTCGGCGTGTTAATGTGTGTGAATATGAAGCTGATGGCCGCCCACGAAAACAGCTGCAAACCCAGCACCAAGCGCCAAGCGCCCAGCGCCATTTGTGCGTGCATAATGTTAGGTCGGAGGAGCTGCCCCATAAAAAAGGGTTCGCACTTTGGAATTTGTATGAGAGTTGTTATGTGAGTGTGAGTGAGTCTCTCTCTCTCTCTCTCACTCTCTCTGTGTGTGTGTGCTTGCTTGTGTATGTTTATGTTTATGTCAGTTTATTGTGGCACTTTGGATGCCTTTTGCCAGTTTATTTTTCGTGCCGGGGCAATCTAACTAATTTAATATGCATAAATGCTAGCACATGTTTCATAAATGGCATTTTAAAGCCGCACGAAATGGGTTTATTATGTAGGCGACCCGCTTACCACATTTCCCATACAATATGAATTTCTATTAATGCTTTTTCTGCTGACTTTGTCAGGCTCAACAGCTACATAGCTCTCAGCTCAGTGTCTGCCTGTATGCCTGTGTGTGTCTGACTGTTGTAATACAACATATAATTTCCGCACATGCACAAATGTTTACGTGCAGCAGCAGCTGGTATTCAACCACACACACACACACACACACACACACAGCAGGCAAAAATATTTGCATGCAATAGCAAAGGGGCAAGTCAGCAAAAAAAACTGTTGCATACTTTTGCGGGCAGTCGAAAATCTCGCATAGCTTCACACAATGAACTCGCATTTAATGTCATAATTAAACAGAGCACCACGCCATGGCAATTGTCAAAGTGGCGTAGATAAGCCAAAGCAGTGACTCCGTAGCATCCCCACGCTCAGCCCCTCCCGCTCTGGCCATTCTCGTGATGTTTGTTGGGCAAAATGAGCGACAGTTAGACGCGCCACAGCCAACAGCTGTTTAAACTCTTTAGCGCACAATGTGCTCACTACCCACAGTCAATGCCATGGCCAACCGACCGCCGACCCCTGACGGGCTGCCCCCGCTGAGCTTGGGGCTTATGATGGCAGCTTAACTGGAAACAATGACTGGCCCCCCATCTGCGTCAGTTGCCCCAGTTGCCTCAATGTCTGCTTGTTAAGCTTGCGGCTGGCATTTTTATCTGCCTGGTGTCTTTGTCTTTGCTGTCATTGTCATTGTCACAATAGCCAAAAATTTGTGCTTACATACACACACACACACACATATATATATATATATAAATATATATCCACACTCACGCACACACGCTGCTTGATTACAAATTTTTGCGTTTTGTCAAATTGATTTGTCCACAGGCAGCACGTAGATAGCTCTGCCCCCCCGCTCCGCTCCCACCGCTCTGCCCCTCGCCCGACTCTGTGCTACCAATTTACATTCTGACGCGCTTGACGCTTTGAATTGCGCGGCACGTTTGCTGCCTATTTGAATTACGAGTTTGTCAATAGAATCGCACGCGCCGCGCCCACTCCCACTCCGTCCTCTTGGCCATCTCAAATAAATGTCAATAAACACGACAGCCACTTGTGACAGCAGCAAATGCTGAAAAGCACCCAATCGCTCGAGTGTTGAGTGCTACTTTGAGCTGCTTCAAGATATGTCGACATATTACATTAAAGGGGCTCGAAAAATATATTTTCATTTATTTTTGCACATAGAATAATATTTTCAAAATAATATACCAAAGGAGACGTATACACAGACTATTTAAAAGTCAGTACAGAGTAGATAGAGTTTTGAAATAAATAAATAACTATTTCTCATTCACCTCTGTGCAATGGAGATAAATTATAAAAAAAACAATTTAATGGCACAAAAATAAAGAATATTTTGCTAAATATTAAATATTATTAATTAAAATATTTTTAGTCAGGAAAAAACAACTCTTAAAAATATATTAAAGATATGAAAAAACATTAAATTAAGATTTTCATTTAATATAAAATATGTACAATATAATATTTTGAAACTACATCTGCTCTATCTCTATTTATTATATATTTATACTCATTCACGAAAGTGAATTGAGTATATTGGTTTTGTGCAATGTCCGTCTTGTCCGTCCGTCTGTCCGTCTGTCCGTCTGTCCGTCTGTCCGTATGAACGCAACTTTTTTCGCCGCTATTGAAGCTAGAGACTTGAAATTTGGAACACATACTTGTGTATAGCTCCCATTTATAAAGTGTTAAAATTTTCCCGATCCGCCCACTAGGGGCGTGGCAAATCGGAAAATGCATTTTCCGATATTCCAGAAATCATGTTAGTTGAAGAGCTAGAAAGCTGAAATTTTGTATGTAGGTCCGCGTTGACCACCCAAGTTCAACAAGCTATGGCGGATATATCTCCGCCCATTGGGGGCGTGGCAAATCGGATAAAACTGTATCTCCTAGAGTTTTAAAGCTAGAACGTTGAAATTTTGCAGGTGAGCTAATGTTATGATTTTATAAAGCCTGATGAAAAATTTATATGTCTACACCCACTAGGGGCGTGGCAAATCGGACCTGAAGATATAGTGATTTTCCCGATTTGGCTATATTTTAGGCATTATGGATGCTAGAGACTTGAAATTTGGTATATATACGCGGGTTGACCACCCAAGTCCAACAAGCTATGGTGGATATATCTCCGCCCAAAGGGGGCGTGGCAAACCGCAAAAGTTTATATCTCCTAAAGTATAAGAGCTAGAAGCTTCAAATTTAGATAGTTGTGTTACTGGTAACCTCCTCTATCGATTCCCCAAAAATAATTTTTGCGCCTCTTTGGGGGCGTGGCATATCGAAAAATACCCTGTAATTTTCACATTTTTGGAGCGTAAGCATCCAAACTTTGCAGTTAGGTTACTATTAGCTCGTTCTACGATCTGGCCAAAAATGAGATGTCTACGCCCACTAGGGGCGTGGCAAATCGAGAAAAACTGCATTTTCTGCAGTACTAGAGCTAAACTTAGCTACTGAATTGCTGATGGGATGTGAATGAGTATCCCGCAGTCGGTAACGCCCGACTGCAACATTCTCACTTGTTTATATGTACGTCCATTTAAAATACTTTCGCTTTTCAATAATTTTTAATACAATTTGTAAATTTTTCGCAATAAATTGTAATTTCCTGTTAAGAACACATTTCGGGCTCTTTAACTGGAACTGCCTTACTCGTGCCAGTTTCTGTGTGTTGATTAAAGCTTTAAACATGTTGGCAGCGCGCTTTCATTTGCTAAAATGTCCTTCACGCACAGTTACGTCTATCACAGCTGCATAAATGAACTTAACATGGCCAAATCGCCCCTTAGCCGGCACTAACAATTTATGGCAATGGCTGCATTCGCTGAACAGTTGGCAGCACACTCAGAGCACTTGGGCCGGGATGTTTTTAAGCAGTATGGCTGCCATTCCCGGGGCCATGCAACGGCAATAAAAGAAATTATAAAATAATATTAACAATCCAGCAACAACTATGGCCGAGCTGGCAGCCATTTAGCACCGCACCACGAACCAGACTCAACAAAGTGTATAAAGTGTAGCCATCTAAAAACAAAAAAAAAGGAAGAAAAAACAAAAAACAGGACAAAAATAAATGAAAAACCAAAATATAAAAGGAGAAGAAAGTGCCATTTTACGTTAATGGTTATGTGGGTGCAGTCCGTTGTGACCTGCGACCTGCTGCGGTATGTGGCAACTGTAGGCGGGCTTAAAGGCTAAAGCAGCAAGTTGCAAGTTGCAAGTTGCAAGCGGCAAACTGCAAATAGCAACAAATGGCTGGCAGGTAATAAAGGCAAAGGCCAGGACTGCATTTAAGCAGCAGCAGCAATTAAGACTCTCGACTAATTGTACGGCAACTCTCTCTCTATCTCCCTCTCTCTCTCTCTCTCTCTCTCTGCACTCTGGACATAACTTAATTTTGCTTTTCAGATTTCCCTTCCTGCGAGCCTAATTTGAGTGAGCGGAAGGGTTGAAATATCTCACTGAATTTCTAGCTCAGCTACTTAAATGTTTGATCTGACCAAAGTGGGCGTGGTCGATGAAATGAAGCACAAACTGTTCACTGATCAGCCAATCGTATATGTACATATGTATGCGTATCTATAGCAAGCATTGCTCAGCGCCAGCAGGAGCTCAAACCTCAACGAGGCGCTTAGTAGGCTCAGTTGGTTTTTCAAAATCGTTGGTTTTTCAAAATCGATAACTATTTGTTTGTATCGATTAAGAACTCTATCAACAAAATTACATCCCATATACCTTTATGCTAGAGTCACAAATTTTATTTATTTATTAATTAATTAATTAATTTATTTATTTATTCAATTGTTTATTAATTAATTAATTAATTAATTATTTATTTATTTATTTATTTATTTTTTTTGTTAACTAATTAATTTATTTGTTTATTTATTAATTTATTCACTTACCTATATATTTATATATTTATTTATTATTATTATTATTATTATTTTATAGATCAATTTTGTATATCTTATATCTAAAATTCTCGTTGTTCTATATAGTTCTAACATAGTGTATTCTTTATAATTAAGTATATTTATGTAAGAAGACAACGTATTAATTGTAGTATGAAATTTAATCTGAATTTTACAATTATATTTTGTTTAAAGAACATTTACAAAAAAATATTTAATTAAAGCAAACAGAGCGCATTTCAGTATAAACATCGTTTCGCCCACTCACAGAAGCGAAAACACATTGTAGTGCTCGCACATTTGTGGTTAGCTCTCAGCACATATCGTGCTACTGGCCAAGTAGGTGGCAGAAGTCCGTATGCGACACTCTCTATGCAGAGCTCTCTGCATCGGTGGCCCATTGCTGTCGTAAAGCCTCATTTTGTTTAGGTGGTGAGTCATGTGACACGGAGCATACAGCTCAGTTAGCTGGGCCAGTCGAGAAGATGGATAGATGGGGAGGGGTATGGGGATGGGAATGGGGGAATGGAAGCGAAACAGCCAGGCAAACATGCATAAAAAAGTTTTATAATAAAATTATTTGTTTGGGCCCAAATAGACAAGTTTTCAGCCATACATTTCATTTGTGCGAAATGTCACTCTGGGGCATACTTTTGCCCAACAACCGAGCAACCGAGCAACCGAACAACTGAACAGCACCACCAGCACCAGCACTACAACAACAACAACAACAAGGACACATGTTTTGGCAAATCTGCAAGTGAGGTTCAGGACACGCAGGATTCCCAGCCGAGGAGGCCGACGCGTCGGCTGGACGTCAATGCCAGATCTCTGGCAATTAAACATGGCCCGGCTAAACATTTGCATTTAAGTGAAAAACTGCAGAAAATAAAAAAAAATTAAATGGGAATAAAAATGCATTGCATTTCTGTTGGCGCTTTTCATTAGCCAGGCCCCCAAGGAGCAACAGCAGTAACGGCAGCAGCTGCTCCTGCGGCTCCTGCTGTTGTCTGGCACCCAAAGTGACTTTCAATGTAAACGTCAGCGCTTTGTGCTGTTGACATTTGTGTTCGCCCAGACGACAGTCGGCGAGGACAAGGACAACGACAACGTCGACGTTGAGGGCAACAATTTGCGATAAACATCTCAGCGGCATGCAAATCCCTTTTAGGAATGCCACCAGGCGCAGAAGTACACTTCGCTATTTCGAGAGGCGCGCCACAAAGCAAAAGTAGCTGCAGCTCTATGCTTTCGACTTGGCATTAACCAACACTGGCAGCATTAACATCAACTTCAGATTGCACTCGAATTGAGCAGACAACCAAGCTATAAGCTGCGCCCAAGGAAGCATCGCTAAATGCACTAGTAAACGAATTAAATACATATATAAACAGAAGCATATCTGATATGAAGTCATTACAAGAGATCACAAATGATGGCAAATACTTCAAAGTATCTGCAATGAGCCCCATTCAAAGTTCCTTTTATGTATTTACAATCAGTGAGTGGGTGCACATAAAGAGCAGGAGGAATGCCTAGCATTGGAAATCCCCTCACTTACATATACTTAAGGCCATAGATATTCATTCAAGGTCACAAAATTAACTAGTTAAGCATACAAATGCATATACTCGAAATCGATGTATTAGTGTTAATGCCAGCAAATGAACAATCGTCAGATGGACAATTTGAAAAACCATCTGACAGAGGTTTTTTCTATATTGAGAAATCATAACCCAAGACTCTAGCTACATCTATCTACTCAACCAGTTGGTAAGAAAATAATTGAGACAGACAGGAACCAATTTGTTGCCCTCCTCCGATAAATTATCGGTCCCGAGTGGGTAATCTAGCTAATAATATAGATACATATCGTATATATAATTAATAATGATAACTAATATCTTAATACTATACATATTATAATACTTTATCCTCTTATTCTGGTTTCCTTGCAATTTACTTTTAACTTAATAGTGAATCAACTAATTAACAGTTACTATTAATTATAATATAACAGCCAATGTTACATTCGTAAATTCAACAAGGATTCATATAAAACATACTCTTATAAATACTTATATATGTACATACTACTTTACTATATTTTTCTGTACATCTGGTTATGGAATTTTGACAATTTTGCATTACATATGATAAACCTAATGATTTGTTTTTTTTTTTTTTTTTTTTTTTTTTTTTTCAGTCTGGACCAGCCTCGATCAATTCAATTATAAACTCGTCTGACCAATGTGGGCCTACGTTGCAGGAACTCCCATATTCACCGATTTAAATTTTTGTAGTAGCGCCACATATCGCAAACGGATCGTGGATGAAGACTATAAGAGGATGCTGGCTTGCATGCCGCACTATACTCTGAGAAACTCGGATAGCGCGTTCGCCGCCTCTGGTTGGGTTTCGGCTCTGCTCTGTCTTCAACCGTACTCCTCAGGCCCTCGGGCTCGGAGCACTCGGTGTCCGTGGATTGCTGGTCGGAAGTGTCGGGGGGGCAGTATGGCCTGGGCGTCTTGACGCGGCGTTTGATCTCTGGTGGCATCATCTGAATATATTTGATAGACCTTCTTCTTGGGGCACAGTCCACCCAGTTGGATTGGAATGGCCGATCTAAACTCTTGCTAGGCTTGTATAAATGCGTATCTAGTCGCATATTACCGAAATTTGGGACTATACCATCTGGTCTGCTGGGAATACAACAAGTGGGAGGCCCTAGACGTGGCTTTGCCCTACTCACAATATCTGATTCATGTGGCCGGACCTGCTCCTTATCCACTGGCTTCATGGTCTTCTGTACCCAGTACGACGGCTTCTTCACATGTGGAGCATGGACTTTGGAGCTAACCATGCGACGAGTCGGTACCCTTTTTAGGAATATTCTGGGCAGATCTCTAATAAAAGCCGTCGAGTTACTAAAATTTTTTAAGCTCATGATGAAAAATATTGAAAATTTTCAAATGCGTATAAATAGGTTGTATGAAACCCAAAAGAATACTAATCTAATTCCTCCGAAAAAACCCTATGAGGCCTCGCAGAGTGAGAACAAAAACAAAGCCAACTTTAGATTATAGAGAGATATTTGGTGTGAATTAAATAAATTTACATAAATATTATATCTTCACGGGAATAACATTCCAATAAAATTGTTAAATTTAAAATTAAATTATATTAGAACAGTGCTTACGATTTTCATTTCATTTACGTATTCATTTTGAACAGTTGAACAAATAATGCGAAGCAAAAATGAAAAGCAGAGAAAAAAATACAAAAATTATACAATACTTGAGTATAAGAGTCAGCTTGGTATTTGAAATGCATTCAGAGAGTTGATTCGCAATGGCGGACCGGACCCGGTGTAGGACCAACTGAAGTGCTGGGCAACCGAGGCACTGTTGAGGAAATTCTGGGGAAAGTTTCAACAGCAAACAATAAACAAAACGCACTAATTAATTAGTGAGTGGGCATTTTGTGCCCGCCGGGCCAATAGATGCCTGCCCGTTCGTCAATGCGGCCCAGTGCACGGGTGCGAATTTTCTTTTTCGTCCATTTCCGTTTTTGCAAACAACAACTCTATGAGAAATCGTTGTTTTTTGCAAAAGGCATGGATGGTTCTACGTTTTTTTCTGAACTGGTAGCAGCAATTTCAGGCTTGCCAAATTGGGCCCGGGGCAGCTGCCTTGAAATCGAAACGGCCAAAAGATTGCGCCGCCAAATTGTTAACAGCAATTGACCCAATTTTATGGCCCTGCACTCATGCATATCTCGCGCGAGCTGGAGGAAAAGGCTGGCAGGCGAATGCGGCGTAAAAGCGAAAACTGCCGGAGTCCGTTGAATGTCCAGGCAGCACGTGCAACACGGCGTATACTTAATGTGTTTTTTTTTTTACATTTTTGCGCCCTTCCTCAGAATTGGCTTTGCTTTCATTTCTTTGTTTTTGTTTTTATTTGTGTCTTTTTTTATTGTTTGTTTATTTTTTGACGTGCGCAGCAAACCAAAAAAATGCATGAGCTCCGAACGAGCGCACTGTTATGTCTACATTTTACCTGATTTTATTTTTCATTGGCTTTTATTGCTGTGTCGAGCCTTGGAGTGGCGAACAAGAGCACTCAATACATTTGCTTGCAGAGACCAATTATCTAATCAAGTTAACAGTTAACAAATTAAACAGCAAAAAGCCATTTGAGGAAATCTAAGTTAAACTAAGGAACGACAGAGCTTTTTTGATTTCATTTGCTGTTGCTCTTAGAATAGTCTTAACTTGATTCAGCATTGGCAGTTGATATAGAAGTATTTATGGAAATATGATCGAAAAAGTATTTTATATGCAGTTTAATACCTATTTAGGATATCAATTTTATATTGTTGTAATTGAATTGGAGAAAGCTGTCAAATATTTGACATCAATATGACCTACACATAAGATGTGTTGGATCTGCAATGAAAAGTTATTACATAGCGATTAATATACGCTCTTTGATATCCGACATTTCCGCTCTATATATATATAGCATTCCCTTTAATTAGGCATGTGAACATGCGAAAGGCAGAGAGAGATAGAAAGACAGATTTCTATAAAAGATTGTGTAATGGGTGCATGTGATATAAGAGAATAATATAGTATCATCCATCATTTGGCTGGCAATGCGAGTCTCTTTGGCGTTTCCCATTAAATTGCTCTTCTGCCGTTTGAATAAATAATGCTGTAAATTAAGTAACTAGAGCTCACTACTCAAAATTCACATAAAGCACAAATGCACTTGGCACTTTGCTAGACGAACATGCGAGCATTCTCCGCCGGAGCCAGAGCGAACGAGTGGCAGACGTGGGAGCCGTAGAAGAAGTTGTGTGCGGGACATTGGAATGATTTCATTTACTTGCAATCAATGAAATTGCACTGATGCAATTTCGCTGGGCCAAAATAAACAACAACTGGAGTGGGGAATGGCAAAAGTAACAGTCGCAGTAAAAGCAACTGCTACTTGCAACAGTTGCAGGGATGCGGGTGAGGGTTCCTGCTGACTGCCTGACTGTCTATCTGTCTCTCTTTCTGCCTGTCTGTTTGTCTGCCCCAACAGCTGCCGGGTCGACGTCAATGTTTGGGTCTCGCGGTCTGCAGCCAGGAATTTCTCATATTGCAGTCGGGACATTTCTGGCTAACAGCACGTTGCACCCGGGCTGGCGCCGGGATCTGCACCGGGACCGCCACTGGGATGAGGCCACACGCAGCGACTGCTCTGACTGCTGCCTTACGGCTGTCTTATGCTGATAGTTCACGCGCTGCCATTGAAGTTAAGATTGGGGAACTGGGTGTGACAGCCAGCACAGGGATTTGAGAAAAATGTCAGCTTGCTTCGAATCGGAAAATGAGCAGAAAACGTAGTCAGGGTAGGTGAGTACGCCTTGGCGGTGCGTATTAGTTCCCAGCTAACCACCGGCCTAACCCATCCACAGTCGAGCGTCTCCGACGCATCATGCCGCGTCCGAGGAGGAAGGCGACAGCGCGGCACGGGGAATGACGAATTCGAGGACCGACGCTGAGATGCTGCCCTCCGATGCGGCGAGCTCCAGCGCCGATGAGGACCAACAAGAGTTGCCAGTGATTCTGTCGACGCCCGTCATCCTGGTGGCTGGTCCATCACCACCTGACAATGACGATGCGGAGGCCAACACCGATCCTGAGCGCCCGCGCAGACACGAGACAGGTGGCCCACGAAGGCGGTCATCTCAGACTCAGGGTGTGCAGACGAGGAGATCCTCCGGCAACTCCAACGACTATGACAGAGAAGAACCGCTGCTCACCAAGAGGACTAAGGTATACAAAAAAAGTACGTTTGATATGCTAAAATTTGTGGAGAATACTTCAGTCTTGGCAACCGTAAGTTGGGGAGGATGTGAATGGACTTTAGCAATGCCTTCTTAAGAATTCACTTATAGAGTGCTTTGGCTAGACCACTCCTCCGTTCTTAAGCATCTCCTCTTTTCCGCTGTTTCAGGAGGTGCAATACAAAGTCTCGCTGTCGAAGAATCCGACGATTCGATCCTGGACGCAATCATGTCCTCCCATCCTTCATACAAGTCACAGCTAGTATCAGGAAATGACATGACCGATTTTCCGCAATCCGAACCATCGGTTGGGGGAAGGGCAACCGAAAGCAGCAGCAGCCTTAAGTACAGCAGCAGCGGCACGATAATTGTCACCGAAGCGGAGTTAATGGATCTCGATCCAGTTGACTTTCAGCAAGGCAATCTGCCGCCGCACATGAGGCTGGAGTCCGGCCTGGCCTTCGTAAGTGGGTGAGTGGAGGACGCTAGTCAGTCGCAACTGACACCCGCGTGCAATCAACCCATAGATCTACATGGCGATACCGCCGGACGGTGGCTTTGGCTGGGTGGTGCTCATTCTCAGCTTTCTGGCCCAGCTCATTGTGGACGGCATCATTTTCTCGATTGGCATTCTGCTGCCCGCCATGGAGAAAGACTTCAAGGTGAGCACTTCTGAGGTGGCCCTGGTGGCCAGCATACAGATTGGATGCTACTTCATGGGCGGCGCTTTCTCCAGTGCGCTGATCAACAGCTACGGATTTCGGCCGGTGGCCATGCTCGGCGTGGCCATCTCTGCGCTGGCCTTGTTGGCGGCCAGCTTCAGTCCGAACCTGACTGTTATGATATTGGTCTATGGCATCGTTGGTAGGTACCGAGTGGGGATGTGTGTACTAACACCCAACTACAAATTCCGCAGTCGCCGCAGGTGGACCCGGATTGAGCATGATCTGGGTGAGCTCGCAGCTCATCATTGGATTCTATTTCGAGCGGTATCGTGCGCTGGCCAGCGGTTTCTCCTGCTCTGGTGCCGGTGCCGGCATTTTGATCTTCTCGATCGCTAACAATCTGATGGAGCAACAGTTCGGCTGGCGGAATACGGTCCGGTGTCATGCTTTCTGCGTAGCTCTTCTGATTTTTGTGTCGTTGGCCTATTTGGAGGTGAAGCCATCGCCAGTGGGCGTAGTGCATCGCTTTCCGGATTTCAGCTCCACCTCTTCCGAGTACTATGGCAATTTCTACGTCCACAATTTTCTGAGCGAAGACCTCTCCATGAAGAGATCCCATCCCGTGCTAGACACTTTCGAGCCCAACAAGAAAAAGGAGACTAAGCGCAAACAATGTAGGAACTATATTTGTCCCTGTTGTGCCAAGCTTGATCAAGACGATGACAAATCCATGCGCTCTGAAGTCAACTATCTAGTACGGCCGGATCCTATGCAGCGCGACGATCTCTTCTACACGGGCCCTATTGACTACGACGAGCCGCATCACAGAGAGCAGTTTGATGGCAAGGAACTCGAACTGGTGGGCACCGAGACGCATGTAAGCGAACCTCATTAAAGCCTGGCCAAGGATCTCAGCACGTTTTCTTTGCTCTCTTCTAGCTGCAAAGTGCCGCCTATGGTCTGCACAATATTCACAATTATGACAGCACCGATATGTCGGAGTGGGTTTCCGTATCTGACGGCTACGTGGAGCACCGTCCGGTCACTCACAAGCGGCCCGCGACCCCCGTTTCTGCTCAAAATAAACGCCACGTGTCACGCAAGAGTCGCTGCTGGATCCACCAGAAGATCTTAAAAGCCATGAATCGTCTGTTCGACATGCATTTGCTGAAGAGCTTTGAGTTCCGCGTGCTGCTGGCATCCGCTTTCCTCTATCCCATGGGCTTCAACATACCCTTTCTCTACTCCAAGATGCGCACCACCGTTCCCAACCAATATGCCCAGATGATTGGCCCCGCCATCGGCACCACCAATTTCATTGTGCGCATTCTGTGCGGCTTTGTGGCCTACAAGCTGAGGAACTGGACGAACTACATCTGTGGGGGTGGCATGGTCCTGGGCGGCCTCGCGGTCTTAGTCAGTGCCTTTTTCGGCAGCGACTTGGTCTGGTTTCAAATTCTCTACGGGCTCTGCTACGGCGTTGCTCCAGGTGCCATTCCCCGACTGAAACAGCACAGATCACACGCTTTGATACTCTGTTCACAAGATAATTTTTTCCGACTTACCGACACTTGACTCTTAAGCAAGACCATTGACTTTGAGTAAATTATCTACCGAAGAATCCGGATATAACCACCATTGTTATAACCGGAAGAGGCTATAACCGTATAAGTGTGCTCAATACGTGTGTTGCGATACCTGATTTTTTGTCGCAATAATCGTACGGACGCTGTAAGCGAAATCGTTATCAACGGATTCAACTGGACTCTACCGGACTCTACTTTTTCAACGGACTACTTTATCATATCTTCTCTCGGTTGCCAGCAAATCTTTTAATGAGCGTCACTCACTCTTGTAATACCCATTTCTTGAAGTTGACTAACGAACTTTTCTCACAACCAATATACCCTTTGTGTAAACTTGTGAACAGAGTATTCCCAGACAGTCGGCATTCTTGCAGTTCCCATCTTTTCTCTCTTTTCAGCTGTCTATGCCACGTTGCGAGCCCTCATCTATGTGCGCTATTTGGGCCTCTCGAAGCTGACGACCGCCTTTGGCATCACCGCCCTGGTTATGGGGGTAGGTGTATTTCTGGGCACTACCTTGGGTGGTGTTATGGTGGAGACGACTGGCGGCTTCATGGCTGCGTTTGCGTTCGCCGGCTTGTGCATAATAATGTCGGGAATGCTGAAGCTGATTTTACCTGTTTTGATAAAGTCGAGAAACAAACGCTCAAAGAAAAAGGCTCTTTTAGTTTAAAGTACAGTTTACGATGCATTGGTTTTATTAATTATTGTTGTTGCTTTTGTTCTTATAGCTTGTTGTATTTTACAAAAAATTTTATGCATTTGCACGACTCGCTTGTTTTTCCTGTTCTTGCAATATATGTATGTATGTATATTGGTTTTGTTTTTACATTTGTTGTTATGTCTGTTTAATGTCTAAATGGATTTATTTTACATTTTATTGGCTACTCAAACTGTGGCGCGCGCAGTGCATGTCCAACTGTCCGAACTTCGACTTCGACTTTTGTAACTAAACTCAAACGGAATATTTTTCATTTTTTTGTTTTTTACTTTACATTTTATTGACTGACTCTGGGCTTCTCAAACTGTCCAGCTATCGGAAATTGTAGGTTCAACAATTGGCCATTCCCAAAGACCCCTATGCAGCTCGAACTGTGCCCTTCAACGCCTACTGTGTGACTCTCGAACTGTAAGTACTGGATGCAGATCAGAGATGAATTCAAATCAAAGTCTTGACATACAATCTATGTTGCTTTCAAACTTTCCGTAGTGCGACTGTAAAACTATCGATATCTGAGTTTTAGCTAAAATTTGTTCATATTGCCTATGCTGTGCCTCTCAAACTGTCAGTTTATCAATATGACTGTCAAACGTTACTTTTACTTTGGTCTCTAATCTCCAATGAAACGTGCTTTCTTTTCTACTAAATGTTTGATCCGTTCATTCTATATTTCGCTTGTGACTCTCAAACTGTTTGTGGCTTACTGGAATTGAACTCGCTAGAATTTCATCGACTGCAGTTGCTTGACTTTTACCTTTACTTTTACTTTTTCTGTTATTGCATTCTGTTAAAGTTTAATTAGCTTAGTTTACATCTAATGTTAGCTTAATTGTTGTTACACACACACACACACGCACACTTTCATAGTGTAAGAGTATGTGTGTGTTGTTTTTTATTACCTTGTTTGGTTACGCAAATGTTCACGCTTTGTTTTTTTTTTTTTTTTTTTTGGTTTGATTTTTAGTTAATGTACTATGATATGCGAGGGCGGTTTAATAAAAAGCCAAAGTTAGGGTTTACAAAATCTCTTAAAATTTGGTTTAAATGAAAAACTAATTTTTGTATATTTATTATTTTTAGAAATATTTTTTTAATATTTACTAAGCCGCTCTCGCATCGTCGCTTTGAATCTTAAATTTGTACGTCTACTATAAAGATTTTGTTCGCTTTTTTTTCTATATGTATGTATATATATATATATTTATATATGACACATAATTTGAAAGATTCGCTTGATTTGTTTATACATTAAAATTAGCTTAAGCAACTGAATTAAAGAACTTAACGACAATTTATTGGGACTTTTTATTCTCTTAATCATTTCGTGTTTCGTGTTAGCCAAATGAGTGAGAGTTCTCTTGCGTCACTTGATTTCTTTCCTTTAAATCCATTTTGTTTTTAATATTGTCAGTAGTCTTCGGTTTCATATGCAATTTCCATGATTTTCCCTTTCATTATTTTTCCATTTTTATATATATGTATATATGTCGAAAGTGTTACTGTCTGCATTTGCGTGCACTTTTAAAATCAATTTTCAATTTCGTATCGTAATCTAAATTTAAATTAAAATCGCTCAGCAGTTGCTCGGGTTTGTCTCTGCCTCTCTCTGGTCTCACTTCCTTATTCCTTCTCGCTCGCTCTCGCTCTCTCTCTCTCTCTCTCTCTCGCTCTCTTCCTCTCTTCAGTGTTGTCCACAAAAAGCAATTCTTACGCCTTAAATTAAAATTATATATATATGGCCTGAGCTGGGGCAGAGCGCGTTCATGTGTCTGAGTCGGACCTGCAGTCATTATGGAAGAAATTAAATGCATATTTGAATACAGTTGAGCTCATTGGGTATTGAGTGGGTGGGGACTGGGTGGGGGTGTAGGGTGCTAGGGGTTAGAGACGATGGGGTGATTGTCCGGCACTTACCAATTAAAATAGCTCTGCGGCCCGTGACAGTTGCGCTCGGTGCCACACCATTTGGACTGCTGGAGCGCCGGGCAGGGTCGGCCGCCGCGCTTGCCATGCTTGATGACTTTGCGATATCGATGCATCTCGCCAATGCCGCAGCTCTTGCTGCAGGCCGTCCACTCGGACCAGTGGCTCACGCGGCAGTCGCGACGCCGCTTCGACGCCGCCAATGAAGCACGACGTCGCGTCGAGCCTGCGCCAGAACCCGATGCAGCGCCCGATCCAGACGCTACGCGTTCTGCTGTACCCGCAGCCGAGGCTGTAACCTTTCCCGGATAGCCGGTTATGTTGTTGTTGATGTTGTTGCTGTTGTTGGCCGCATCGTTGCGTCTGTAGCTGCTCGCAATGCTCTGCAGCAGTGCATGCTTATCATTCTTGGGCACCACATTGCCCACTCCCGGCTGTTGGCTGTTGTTGTAGCTGCGAGTGCGAGAGAGCAGGCAAAAGTGGATATCAAATTAATTAAAAGGAAGATACATAATATCGACAGCGTGCTCAAAATCCATATATGTATTTAATTAAAGAATAAATATCTATATATACATATTATTTAATATATATTTAATCTGATGGAAAATAAATCTGAATACATTTATATCTATTCATATAATAATCTATTCATATTAATATAGTTTTCTGAGGCCTAGTAAGTAACACCTGGAATATCAATAAATATAAATATTAAAATATTAAATCAAATATTTCAATCAAGTAAACAATTTGATATTTCAATCATTTATTTTATTAAGTAAATTTTTTTTAAATTTTTTTAATTTTAATTTTATTATTATTTATTTCATTTTTTCTTTGAGAGGTTTGAAGTTTTGAGTGTCACATTCTATAGAACTTCAAATACTTGAAATGCCGGTGAGTTGGAGTAGAAATAAGTGCTATTAGAGTAGAGTAGATGAATGAGATACTTTGCGTTGATGAGTTATGAATGAGTTGAATGACGATGAGGAAGCAAGTGGGGAAGAAAGATGAATAGATGTGCTGTCATGAAAAGTATATCATAAAAGCTAATGATTAGATGGTTTGAATGAAACACGAAGTTATATAGTAAAAAGACTTAAAAAATATATAAAAAATAATAATAACAATAATAATACAAATAAAAAAATATTTAAAAAATAATAATAATACAAATAAAAAAATAAATAATAATAATAATAAAACAATTAAAAAAAAAAAAATAATAATTAAATTAGTTAGACCACAGTACTCCTATAAAATACCTCAAATATTTCAACAACAAATTTCATAAAATTTAAAAATATTTAAAATAAAACTGTAATTGATGGATGTTGCCGAGCATTGTCAAAAATAAGCATTTCCCCAATGCTTGATTGCAAAGCAGAACCTCATATTCAGCTCAGAGTCTTAAAAATCCCTTTGGAATATAATAGACTGCTTATGGTTTACTATGTACTCAATGCCAGATACTGTTATCAGGTAAATGCTGCACACTGTGCACAGTAGAATCGGGTGTTCCCTGGCATCATTAGAGAGCTGTCTGGATCTAAGTGATATTTTTGGGCGCTTGGCGCAGACACTGGGAACGAGCGCAAATTGCGCATAAAATAACATTTACTTGCTACAGTTTGAGGCGCTCGTCTAACGGTAATTGCCATAAATATGATCAGCGCAAATTGTTGCTAATAACACACTCGCACACACATTCACATATGCACACACACACGGGCTGTGCTGGGGTACATTTTTGACTCTGGAGGAAAAAAGTAATGTTTGTAATTTCAATTTGGGGAATTTTCTTCATTACTTTTGCCAGGCAGTCGACAGTCGCGAGGCAGCTGCGGCCTTTGGCAGTGCGACAGTGTTTTCGTCGCTTTTGCACAGTTTTCTTCGCCTGGCTCTGAGGCTTTTCAGTCTGTCGACTCGGTTGGACTCTTTAGTCTGGCGCTACACGTTTTCAATATTTTCGCCAATTTACTTGGCATTTTTGCGGGCCGGAGCAGAAGGCCCTCTCCTGCTCTTTTGATTTCTTCATTTTTTTTCTTTTCATTATTATTTGCACGATTTTGCACGGCATATACGCGGCATGTGTATGCAAATAAACGAAAAGTGCAGGAAACAAAACACGGAAGCCAACCAGGAAGGAAGGAAGGAAGGAACCTGACGGCGGCACAGCAAATGTTGCTTCCATTCCCCGCAACGCGCTGCCCTGACCTGTCCCGTTCCGTTCCGTTCCGCCTCGCACAGCACAGCGGGCGAGCTGCAAAAGGCAAATTTAAATTGAAATTGTCTACAGCTGACGTGCTGAAATAAGAAACGCGCACAGCGCAAAACACCTTGCAACAACATGGCGTATACGTAATCTCTCTCTCTCTCTCTCTCTGTGATGTGTAATTCGCACTGTGGGCGTGGGTGTATTAAGGTTTAAGCCAACACAGCTTTACATATCGTGAGCTACTTAACGCAATCATAAAGGCAATTCTATCGATTTACAAGCAAATTCTTAATCTAAGTAAAGTCAAAATTCGTTCTACATTCTGATGCTGTTGCCAAAGTGAATTTGAATAATAGAATAGTAGATTAGTTTTAGTAAAGGAATAAATGCAAATAAATCCATACATTATTTGCTGTTGACAGCGAGAGCTGATTTAAATAGTTCCGCTCGTTTTTCCGTTTTCATTATACATATGTTACTCAGCTGCTGTTAACTAACAGAGCAGAGCAAGATATTCTGTAAATATTCCTGCATCAATTAATAGTTTAGTTTTCAGGTGTAGTCAAATCTGTCTAGAAATATACTTGAACCGAATAAAATGATTACGATTGTCTACAAAAATTGTGGGTCCGTCGAATATGGGCAACCTTGTAGGGTTGCCAGATGTGTACGTAGAATATGGACAGCCCTGTCTTTAAACAGCTTACATGATTTTCTTTAATAATGTTTTGTAAGGATTTTTAGTTTATTGTTTAGCTACATTTTCCGGTTTGCTTTTATTTGGAATTTAATTCCATGTGCTTGGCTGTATTTCAAATTTTAGAGATCATAGGTTTGTATGAATTCTGAAATAAGCATTTTCGGTACTATTCCATTAAGCCAATATTATTCTACTCTACCCGGTTGAAATTGCCCAGGATAAATCAATTCCCTTTCTGAGTAGTATTTATTATTTATCACTCAGACATTTTTTATCGACATATCTTTGGAGGAATTTATTTTCAAGTTTAGGTAAATATATAGATAACACAGTTTAGATATATGCCACCTCCCGCATAACAACAACGAAATTGCGCTCCGAAAACTTAACAATTTATTCACAGTCGTAACATAAGGATGAATAGATATGGATTATATACATAGATAGGAGATATTAAGGGATACACATAGATTCACACACGCTGAACGTAACTAAGTCTACATTATGATACAACAACAAACTTCCGGCTGGGTGTAGACCGTGGCTGTGGCTAAGCCGGGTGCTGGCGGTCCGTAGTTCTCAACAATGACGGGTGGTCGTGGGGCAGCGCCGACAACAATTGGCGGTGCGCCAATAACGACCGGTGGCGGAGCAATGCCAATGCCCACGCCTATGGGCGGTGGCCGAGCGCCAATGTTGACATCCACATTAACATTCGTGCGTCCGGGTGGCGGGGGTCCGGGACGAAAGCCCGGCGGGGGCGGGCGTTGCACTGGGCCGGGCCCGAAACCGCGTCCTGGTGGCGGCATCGCTCAGATCCTCGAGTGTAGTTCCGCGGCCGTTGACTGACCGCTGACTGAATGCCGTCAAGTGTTTTTATCGCAATGGTCATTCACTGCGGAGTTGCCCACGAGTGGGTAAACTAATTAATTATCAATTACGCTCTGGCAGCGGCGGTGATTTTGTTTGCACCTTCGATTAGATAAGACGTTGCGCGACGGTGGCGCTGGCTTAAATTCACATGCTGCTGATAAGACGGCTTTGTCATCGATAAGCGATGACTGTGCGGCCCCAGCCAATGGAATGCTCTAATCGAGAGCTGAGTGTTAAGTAAGCAAAGATTCTGCCTAACAAAGCACAGCTGAAGCAAAGATTCTGTCTAACAGAGCAGTAGCTGTAGAGCAAGGGAGATAGCAGTAGTTGAGCACTCGAGCTTAATAACAGAGGGAAGTTCTGTGTGCTTAACAGGCCTTTGACTGTTAGTTCTTGTGAGAGTCTTATAACATTCTGACTTCCTTAAAAGTTAACAGCGTACTGTTATGTACGTATTGATAGCTCTGTTAACTATATAATTGCATCACTGTTGAAAGACAGAATCGTGTACTGCATTCATTATGTTAACAGCTGATTACATTGCTTGATAAATGTAATTGATTTTAACTATGTTAAAAATGACTTAAGAAATGTTTTTATGTAATTCATATTTTCTCTGATTCTGAATAATTATTAGAACAGAATTTAAGCCCCCTCTAAAATATTAATCAGCAATATGCATAATTGAAAATATTGTTAATTACGTAAAAACTTCGTAAACTGTAATTCGATTACTTCCGCTTATTTTTATCTAATCCCGTATGGACTTAACTCGGCTTCGATATAGTTAAGTTTGGATAAACATTATAAACATGTCTCACTCGCCCTCACTTCAAAACATTCAACAAAGATTAAGTGAGCTTTTATTTAGACTAATTTGTGGAGAGCTTAGCTTTGTTGCCTAGCAAATGGCGCAGCAGCAACGCTTCTTGATGCCCTGCGATGCGGCCGCACTGGAGTCCATGCTAACTCTGTAGTTCTTGCTGCGTGTGTCGTTGTGGTCCACGGGCACCTTGCCGACGAGCAGCATGGGTGGTGCAGGTGGTGCAGCCGTTCGCAACGGCGTCACTGTAATAATTTCCACTTGGCTAACAGACGCTGTTGGTGGACTTGCTGCCGGTGGAGTAACTGGTGTTAGCGGTGGACTCGCTCCTGATGCTGTTGCTGCTGTTGCTGCTGCTGCTGCTGCTGTTGCTGATGTTGGCTGTGTGCTGACTACGGCCAGCCTCTGCACCACCCACCCCGAACTATTACGTGTGGATGCTATCTGTTGTGGTTGCTGCTGAACTGTTTTTGGCGCCGGTTGCTGAGCCGGCGTATTCGAATCCGGTGGCCCTACTGTCTGCTCAGTGGTTGCAGCTGGTGTTGGAGGTGCGGACAGACGCAGTTGGGACTCAATTATGCGCGCTGTTTGCCTCACAGTGCCCGTCGGCGAGGGGCTGGCTGGTGGTTGACTGCTCCTGAAGTTGGTGGGTGCGGGCGGTGCCTGAATTACAAGTGCATTCGGTTGTACAGCCGATGTCATTGACTGTTGTGGCGAAGCATCCAAATCTGTTAGCCATACGAGCTGATCCCCCTCCTCGGTGGGCGTTAGATATGGCGGTGAGCTGTCTGGCAGTGGTGGTGGCAAGCTTAACGGTGGTGCAGCCTGCTTATCCTTATGCTGGTGGTGGTGGTGATGGTGATGCGAGGGCTGTTCTTCCTCTTCTAGATCCTTAGACTCCATAACTTCCAGCTCGTCGCTGACATCAGTTATAGTCAAAGTCGTTGCCTCCTCCTCCTCCTGCTCCTCCTGCTCCTCCTCCTCTAACGTCTGTTGATGACGATGATGATGATGTTTGTGGTGATGATGGCGATGATGATGTTCGCGTATTCCTTGTGGTGTTTCAATTGTGGTTATATCTATCTCTTCATTTATGGTTGTTGCACCACTTGGTGTTTCTGTGCTAATTTCTTCAATTCGCATTGTTGTTGTTGTTGTTGTTGTTGTATTTTCCATTGTATTTGTATTTGCACTCGCGATTCGCTGTCCGTTTGGTATTCTCTGCGTTGCCTGACTAAAATTTTACAGTCGCGACCCCGACAATTTATAGTCTAATGTTTATGTCATAGCAAATGTATTTTCATGCCACAAATCCATACAAATGGTTTCTAGTTAACTGATAAGATAGTTGCCAAAACTAACTTTTTTGCTGTCATTTATATCGCTTTTGGCGGAGCCAATAGAGTTTTCTGACAAAGGGGGGTGGTAGCAGTTCATTGAGAAACTATTGCATTCCAGTGTATACAAAAGCTAATAACGGCCATTTCTATGTAAATTTGTTCGTTAACTTTGAAGTTGTTATCAAAAAAACATTTTATAGGTGGGTGCAATTGTGGCCAGAAAAAGCAACAAACGATAGCAAAATTCTTTAAAAGTATTTTATATATAAATGTATTTATTTGTATACTTTTAATAAGTTTTTATTTTGATTGGTATTTGATTTATATTAGCTAATGATTTATTCTGATTAAAATGCCCTTAATTACATACTAACATATATAGAAATATCGTACTAAGTATATGATATACACATGTATATATTTATACTGTTAATGTCAGATTCCATTAGCAGGAATTGCTTCTCCCATGCTATTAACAGCATTATGTTAATAACATAACTATAACATTAGTTCTCCTCGGTATTTAGTGTCTCGCTGAGTATTTAGCATTTACTCTCTTTTCTAGTCACTCGTCTTTTCTGTTACTGACACACTATTAAGGATTAACACAGCCATGTTCATATATAGGAATGTTGATAATAATAAGGAATAGGAATTTTCGACTTCCTGATGTTTTACTTATCATTGACGCCTTCACTCCAACATATATGTATGTATATAAGATCATATTATATGTAAATTAAATTATTTTAGACATATAAATTGTTAAAAATCCAAATATATACAATTAAAGAAAATACCCTATTACAATTATGAAAATATATAATGTCATATTATGTATAAATCAAATTATTTTATATATATAAAGTATTGAAAATCTATTTATAATTAATGGAAATACGCTACTAAAAGGAGTTCTCTTATCAATTTACTTCTTAGCCCCATCGTCATAAGAGTATTTAGTCTTCGGTTTATTTTCTGTTTCCTTCTTGCCTTTAGTTTTTAGCTTATTTGGCAGCTATTTGATTTGGCATTTATCTCTGGTGGCTGTTGGGTCATTTTTTCTGCAGCTGCATCTTCCGCCTTGTTGGCTTGCTTCAGCTGCTGTTTCTGCTGTACATTTATCTCTGGAAATTGCATTAATTTTTGATATGACTATGATATACGTTCCATGTACTTCGATCAGTTCTTATATGTCTTACTGCTGTTCTTCGTTTGTTGTTTTTGGCGCTGTCTCTGTGCATTGCTTGCACTCGCTCCAATAATCACAAGTGTCGCTGGCGGTATAGACATCTCCCGAATTTTAGTCTTGTTGATGCTTTTGTTTGGGCGCTGCTGAGGCTACTGTTGCCACTCACAGGCACTTGCCTTACTTTTATTAGTCTCATAAGGCAGAGGCTTCGTAGCCTGATAAGATATTGATAGATACTTCATACCTGTCCAAATGCCTGGGCTCATTTCATATGCTCCGCTTGCCAAGACACTGGAATTGATAACTCAATGACGTCATGTGCTTAAAGCATTTCAAGTGCGAAAATATTCTTAAGGGTATTCACTCGATCGACTCGACTATGGACTGACAGAAATTTTATTAAATAACTCATTATTCCAATTTACTATTTCATTATTTATTTGTTCCGTTTCTTTGTACTCATATCTAGAATTAATCTTTCCTATCATATATTGCATTTTGCAATTTTATATTTATATTTTTTATTGTATTTATATCGTTTGAAAAAGGGTCAACTCACTCGGGATATATAATTGGAATTTGATTTTCTGGGAATTATTGTTGCTCCTCTGGAACATTTATTATTTTTAATTTTTTATTTATTGCATAATTTCCATAACAATAACTTTCAAAATAATTTAAATTCGATTCAATCAATATACGATTTTTTTTCTGCTTCTTTATTTCTGCACATAAATATTTTATAGTTTTTCTATTTCATTTAAATTTTTTTCATATCATGGTTGTATGGTTTAAATATCATAATTAATATTAAGATACAGTTAGATCATCTGCTTCGTAACTGAACTGGGATTCGACTGCAGAATTGCTATCGCTACAGAATTTACTTGTTTCTATAACGATATTAATTCTTTTTAGTCTATTTTTCATAATTGATCATGCATGAATCATTTTACTTCCGCTTCCTTTTCTTTAATTGGCATTTGCTTGTCTTCTGCATTTTCCATGTTGGACTTTTTTTTCTCGTGCGCTTTCAACAAGTTCTTGTACCACGTTTTATGTGTTTTCTTCGAGTTTTCCTTCAGCTGCTGCTTTGCCTGCTGCCGTTGCTTTCGCTCAGCTGCAGATTTGTTATATCTTTAATAATTGAATACTGTTTTTCTTGCAAGTTTTGAGCTTACTTTTCGCCTGCTGCAGCTCACGTTGGCGTTGCTGCTGCATCTGCATCTGCATCTGCTGCATGCGTCGCGGCTGCTGCTGCTGCTGCCCCTGCATGTTGCATGTGCTGTTCATAGCAATGAGTGCGATAGTCGGTGCCAGTGCGTACATGTTGTGGCCGCTGAGTGCTGGGTCGAGTGAGTGCTGTGGGTGGCTGTCGAGTGCCTCGGCTTTTATGGACAGACACAGAAGCGGAGAAGAGCGCGCTGGCATTGATAAGATTGCGAGTAATTACACTGTCCGAGCAGGTTTTGGCGCTTGGCATTGCTTTGGCTGCTTTGGTTACTTTGGCGCTGTTGGCGCTTTTGTCAGCTTGCCAATTGCTGTTGAAGCCAGCCAGCCACGCCCACGCATGGCCATCGGCACTTTAGCCAGCTGGCACTCAAACACGTACGCAGCCACCCTCCAACCGTGCAACGCCTCCTGCTTAGCTCCGGCTTCGGCTTGTCATTAAATATGCAGGTTAGCAGTGCCAATGGTGCCAAAAATCCACTCCAGTTGCACGCTGCATCGTGATGGGCGTGGCAGCGGATTAGTTGTCGCTTGCGAATCGCATCCTGCACGTCGAGGACACTGTTGTCTACATCGGGTTGAAATCCTGTCCCGAGTTTTTCAAGCCCATTTGTATACCCTGTCAAGCCAATGTAAATGGCTAAAACGCTGCTTAATCTACTTACACAAAAGGTTTCCAATAAATTAAGCTGGATCTTTTATCACCTAATTAATGTGCAGTCGATGGTAAATGTAATAAATAATACTATTAATGCTAAATAAAATTCGTGTATTTTTTAGTAAAACTCTTAAGTTTGAACACGAAGAATTCTTGTTTATTTTTTGCCTACTCATACAAAATATATTAATTTAAAATATTTATTAATTTATTTTAGATTTAAATTACTTTAAATGTATATAAATGTCAATGTATATAAAATATATTAATTCAAATTATCAATTTATTAATTATTTCAGATTAAAATTAACTTACAAATTGAGCATTAATTGATATTGAAAATTGAGAAAAAGCATTTAGTGGAACTCAGATATACCGAGTAATACCCAAAAATAAATACATATGTATTTTATTCTATTCAAATACTTTTGCTGTCGACTGTAAGTATATGTACCACTCTCATGCATCTTAACACAGACCTGCCATTCAGTAAAATGGGAACAGAAAAAATCCTTTTTTCCGTCCCGCCTATTGGCCATATAAGTTACTTGAATAGACATTAAGAGAGAATATAGATCATGATCTTAGCATCAACAAACTAATAGACCAATAGTTAGTCAATCGGATCCTGAGTTAACGAATTCTAAATTGACTTTAGTCATCGAACTATCTTATGGTAGGGTATTCTTTAGTCAGTTTCTTTCGCTATCTATAGTCAATCGCATCTTGAGTTATCTAATCTTTCCCTCAACTATCTATAGATCAATCGGATCTATAGTCAAATCGCATGGTAGGGTATTCTTTAGTCTGTCTCTCTCTCTCAACACTCGCGTTTTCTTCCATTGTCTTCTTTTGGTTGCTGCTTTGGTATTGGGGCAAGTTCTTTTTAAAGTTGCAACATTAGCCCAGCTACGTGCCACGCTCTCAGTCTCAGTGTCTTGGGCCGCACACAAACGGTGCCCCAATGCTCCACTTGCAACCTTCTTGCAGTGGCGTAGTGTAATGTGCTTTGAAGTGTGTTGGGCTGGAGAGCAGCTTTTGTTTGCTGTTGCAGTTTCAGTTGCTGTTGTTGCTGTTGTTGTTGTAGCAGCAGGCAGCTGCTTGAAATGTGCTGCAAGCAGTTTTCCACGTCGCAGACAAACACCTGACGCATATGTTAAGTACGGCAAATTGATGTTTGGTTCGCATTGGCAAGGATATGCAGACGGCTCCTGCCTTTCAGGCTGCATTCCGTCATTCACATTGCGCATACGTCACGCAGCTGCTTAAGCAGCTTACGGCTCTATACACATGCACAGACATATTCATAGATATCTCTAGATAGACATGCATAGACAGAGCTTAAAATTTAAGCACTGTCAATTGAAGAAGCCTTTCGCTTATCAGGGGAGTCCCCTCTATTACGCATACGCCTGGTAGGTCACTTTTCTTCATCGACTAATAAATCACTTTCCTATTTTTAGACTCTGTGTAATTATTTAGTATTCATGAACAGCTGAGCTCTAAATATATTTTTTCAGGGAAATTATAATTAACTCTGGCATTGAACTCAGTTGTTATGGATTGCTCCCCCAGGGAAGGACTCCATTAAAGCTAATTACGTACATTAGCCGATATACTATATTCAAATAAATTGGCTTAATGAGAAAATTCTATAAGGCACTGTGAATTAAGAAATATGGAATGAGATGTATGACAATGTATTATGGAATATTTTATTTTTTTGGTTTGGTTATTTATGCTTTATCGTAAGTAACAATACTTAAGTATGTAAGGTTTTCAGATGGATATACTGTTAAAAATTTCCTTAGTTACAATTTGAATTTGCATTTACTCACTTGGGATTCATTTTGGCCAGCAGCTGGGAGCGAATGCGCTGCCTCTCATCAGTGAACGGTGTCTGCAGTTCCCAGTCCCTGTCCCGCTGCCTCTCGCGCTCAATGCTGGCTGAGAGCTCGTTGTTCATCTCCACGTGATTGTGCTCGGCGTCAAGGTGGGTTTGGGTCTGGACTGTTTCATATTTGCGATCGTCCTCGGCAATGTTGAATACTTCGCTCAGTTCGTACTCCTTTAGCTGCGAGAGATTTGAAAATAATACAATTTCAGACTGGGCAAAGCAAATGTTAAGCACACACACATGAGCTCCTCTGTCTGTGTGTGTGTGTGTGGCATATTAATTTACGCGGATTATGTGCCTGGCATGAGCAAAGCAAATGCTTCCAGCTAAATACAAAACAGGTGCATGAATAGCTCCAAGTGTGTGTGTGTAAGTCGTATTTGTGTATGTGTGTGTGTGAGTACAGGTGCAGCTAACGCGCTGCTAATTTCAATTTGTGGCAAATATTGACACAGACACAGCACAGAACAGGACGTTGTGGCAGGTGTGCTCATCGGGGAGGAGGCCAAAGAGGCAGTGAGGCAGAGAGGCAGCTCTGGCTGGCTACGGTGTCTGTCTGACAGCGACTAGCAGAGGGAAGGAGAGAGAGAAAAAAAACTTTTGCTGGCGCGCTGTCGCGCATTTTAATTTATTTGTTTGGGCTGCTGTCATTTTCTATATAGCAGCGCCTCGCATTGTTATTGCCACATTGTTGTCGCTGCTGGGCTGACTGTTTTTGCCACAGTTTTTGGGCCAGCAGCGGCTTATCAGGGGCTACCTTTTCGCAAATGCGTCGACAGCGCACGGCTCAGAGTCGCGTGTTGCTTTTGTGGCATTAAAATACACACACACACACACACACACACACACTCATATATATAGACATAATCCGCACACTGCGAAATTCCTTGTGGATTACAAAAACAGACCCAGATCCAAATCCAGCTCTCAGCTCTCAGCTCTCCGCTCTCGGCTCTCGCAGTCTCAGTCTCACACACATTCCATTCCAATCCGAGATTTCATGCCCTTTTGGCATGCGGCAAATAGCGTACAGAGCATTTCTGGCATTCACTTTAGCATTTCACAAATTTAAGAATTTAATACCCAACCAAATCAACACATAATTATACCGAATAGCAGGCAGTGGCTAGAGGACAACAGGCAGCGAGCCGAGGGCTGTGGGCGTAACTGGAGCTTGGCTCGGTCCACACATGTCTTGGCCATAAAATGAAGCAGACGCACATTTCGCCTAAGTAAATAACTTTCCATTTCGTTGGCCATAAACAAAAGTAGACAAAAATAAGCTGAATAAATACGAGCATACCCCTAACAATGGATATTGTATACCCTTTCGTCTTTACGAAATTTTGAAAAACATATGCAAAAAGAAGAGTTGGAATTTAATATGAAGAACATAAAAAATATTTCTATTTCTATTAATAGAAATATTTTATGTTCTTCATATTAAAAAAAAAAAAAAAAATATGAACAAATATATACAGTAAATAAATAAATACATAAATAAATAATAAATAAATAAACAAATAAACAAATAAATAAATAAATATATAAATAAAAAAACAAAATAAATAAATAAATAAATAAAAAATAAATAAATAAATAAATAAATAAAGAAAATAAATAAAGAAATAAATAAATAAAAAAATAAATAAATAAATAAAGAAAGAACACAAATAAAAAAATAAATAAATAAGTTAATAAATAGACAAATAAAAAAATAAAAAAATAATAATAATAATAAACAAAAAATTAATGAAAAACAAATAATGATGATAAACAAATAAATAGTTAAAAGAATAAATTTAATAATTAAGAAACTAAATGTATACATTATTTTTATTTTTAAATAATTTTTTGTCTCCTAATTAAAATGTTTCTTTTAAATATACATATTGAAAAACATATAATATACTTTTTATAAAAAGAAAAGAATATGAAAATATTTAAATATTTAATTATTATTGTAAAACTCTATTATATGTTCAATCATGTTAATCAAACTCACAAATGGATATTATTTATACTGAAGCAACAATCTCAATATGATAATCGACAAATATTTTACGTATAAAATATAAAAATATTAGCAGATATAGTCTTTGCTACCACAAAAGTTATGCGATAGCCCATCGAGTATGTTAGGGCAAACAAAGGAGTAGCCACTTTTACTGCCTTTAGTTCTTCCCACAAGTGCCACGCCTCCAACCATAGAAAATAAAACTAGAATTAGTAGTGTCAAAAAGGCGTTACAATAGAAGCAGCAGCAACAACAACAGCAACAACAACAACAACAACATCAGCAACAATAACAACAGCCTCCCCACACAAGAACGAGACTTTGGCCAACTGACGCTGAAGCTGGCCGGCAAATAAAGAATAATGACCGCACGTACAGTGTAAGTGCCACGCCCACACCTAAAGCTCAAACTATGCAAACGTAGTCGAAACAGCTGCCAGCCGAGGGCTGGGCGTAAATTTTATGTGCGGCCGAGAGACGCACATAAAAGCAATTTTGATGAGCGCCAACGACTGCGGATCCGTCCCTGCCCTGCACGAGAGATGGGGCTGCTCCAAGGGTGGAGGGCCAAGAGGCGAGAGGCAAGTGTTACGATTCTATGTGCAGTGTGCTTTATGCATGGTGGATGTGTAAGTGCCGCACTTTCTGAACAACGTACGTCCAGCAATATAATTACAATGCCTGAATAGCCGCCCTATCTCTCTCTCTCTCTCTCTTTCTCACTCTCACTCTCACTCACTCTCACTGTCTGTGTAGACGTTTTTACTGGCCTTTTTTTGAGGGTGTCTTTCCACCCATAAGAAATCTAGCATTCAGATTGTGCTGAAATGTTTCACGTTCAGGTTTCACGATTTGCGGCAACTAATGGATTGACGCTTATTAAGGCCAATGGCAATGGAGCCCATGGAAATGCGACAGACCCCATTCGGGGTGGTGGGGGCTGCAATCGAAATCGTGGCCAAATGTAACTAAGTAATGTAATGGCGATTTATATATAATTTATTGAATACAAGTATTGCCTTAATTGACGCGCACTACGGGGACTGCATTTATATGCGAACTGCGACAGAGAAGCCTGCGCCTGGGTTATATTTTACGAAATTGATTGGGGACCATGGGAACTATTTGCTAGCTATATAAAGTACTCTGAGTTAGCCAGCGAAATACGGGAAATTGACTGGACTACATTAAGTGAACTGCATTTCGTTCCAGAGTTTGATGTAGGCAGTTATTTAGGAGACATTGAATGACGGACTCTTTATGTGTAAATGATATACAAGCTATAAAACTATACAGGGATATAATTGTGGGATTCTTAGTTCCATATTCGGTTCTGAATTTATAATAAAATTATCGTCTTTTACTTTAATCTGCTTTATTTAGTCAGTATTATCCCGATATCTCTACTAATCTCTTAACATTTTCATTATTACCTAGAGTAGAAAAAGTAGCTATGTAGCTTTATCAAAAAGAGATTTCTAATTTGGCCAACATTTGATATATGAGGCAGCTGGATGAAAAGAACTACGAATTAAGTGAAACTCATGGGATAGTTATTCAAATTAAAGAAACTTTTCTTGTCAGCCGATAAAAACATGCCAAGGAAAGCCTCAGTGCCTCAAGGCTTGGGCACTAAAAAATTCAGGCCATGTAAAGCCATAAATATTTAAGTCTTTAATAGCACATATATTAATATATTTATATATTCTATTAATTTTTATTTTTTATACACATATTATATTTTTTTCATATTTATATTCATATTTATTCATATAGCTATATATTATATTATTGTATTCATTCCATCTTAAATTGAATATTTTTACCTATTCTTGTTATAACACTCTTGACCCTGATCGCATAAAACGATTGTCTGGCCAACACTTGCGAAGGAGGGCAAACCGAATTCAGTCATTAAAAATTCATTGTTCGGGCCACGGCTTTTCAACATTTCATTTAAATGAAATTAACACAATTTCCTTCAATTTTTTTCGCCTAACGAATTCTTTTGGCTCGCGTTTTTTGTTCCGCCCGCTTGGCGTCAGCTGCGCGGCGAAGGCAGCTGATTTATAAAGCGCATTAGCACGCAGCCACAGGAATACGCTCTGGTCTCTCGGAGCACACCCACAAACACACCCGCACACACACACACGTACACACACGCAACGGGCGTTACACATGTTTGACGCCATTGTTATGCTAATGGCTCATTAGCACTTTGATTTTTTGTGCCTTGTGGACTGGGGAGGGGGTGTTCGACGGGGCGCACATGAAAAGTCATTATGGCTGTAAACGGGGGCAACACTTTGACTGCTAATTTGCAGTTAATTAAGTTGTTTAAGCTTTTTCAAGAGCGTTAGCTCTCTTACCTTGATAAACTGGAAGGTGGCGATGGGGGGTAAGCGCTTGCTCTTCGGATAGTAAAAGCTGCCCGCCGGATGGGCCGGATAGCGTGAGGTGATGCGATAGATGACGCCCTGGGGCGCCGTTGGCCAATTGGGTGCGGTGAAGGTGAAGCCGTTGTCGGTGCCCGCATCGAGTGGATCCAGCTCCACGGTCACCGTGTCAATCCAGGAGCCGCCCACACAGAGCTGCCGGAGAAAAATGAATAATGCTGGGTCAAGCGCATCGCAATTGATTTGCGGAGTCTCTCACCTCAAACGAGTCGACGCCGATGAACCAGTCCGGCGAGGGCACAATGCGTGTCATTAGCGACACCAAACTGTGATTGCTGTCCACAAACAGCTTCGCCTCGCTGCGTCCCGCTCCCAGCTGGATGGCCGGCAGGCTAAACTCATCAAACACGCTGCGCTCGGCCGTTGCAGAAGCAGATGCTGCTCTACCAGCACCGGCTGATGCTGCCGCTGAGGTTGCCTGTGCCTGCATCTGTTGCTGCTGCTGCTCACCGGCATTGCTGTCCAGCAGATCCGTTTTGCCCGTCTCGGCGAACTGCTTAACGCCTCCCGTTGCCGGCTGTCCGATGTGGTAAAGCGCATAGTTGGCATTGTGTGTGCGACCTACAAGCGAGAAAGAGATAGAGAGAGAGAGAGAGAGAGAAAGTAAATGAGGGTGCTGAAAGGTGTTGAGTCATTTACATTTAATGAGCTTTCGCAACAAAACAAAAAAGAGCGCAAAAAAAAAGAAACAATTGCACCAAATTACGCAAACATTTGCATTGCAACCGGCACGCGACACTCGACACCTGAAACTCGAAACTCGGAGCAGGAGACTGGAGACTCGACTCACTGCCGTCAGCTGCTTTCATTTGCCGTCAGCTTAAATATCAGATTAAGCATACGCAGCGTGGCACAAATTGCCCCCGCAGCTGCATTAGAGCAACGCTCATGTGTGCACGCTAAAGTATGTCATTAGTAGAGCGCTTTCGCTGCTCATATATGATACGTTCATTATGGCAGGTGCTGGAAAGAGCGCCATAGAATAGGCATTACGCTGTTAGACGGAATAACTTGAGCATTTATGCGAACTATATGAAATTAGAATAATTATAATATTTCTATAATGGTAGATTAATAATAATAATATAATAATATTTATTATAATTATTATAATAAATATATAATAATTATTCTAATCATGGTTGGAATTAATTTTATAGCCAACTAATCATCGACAAATATTAAAAATTGTCAGTCAAGTAGGTCAAAGATAAAGAGTTGTTGAATAATATTTTTAAATATGGCAAGAGAGAAGTTAAAAATATCAGAAGAGAGAAGCGCATTAACAAGTTGTTCAAAGAAAGACAAATAAAGAGCCGACTAAAATTGTACTGCTTGAGTTGAGAGACGTTTGATTAGTTAAGAGAAACATACGATACCCAATTTATATAATACATTAGTATTTTTTCTTAACTTATGCCAAGCTATATGCCTTTATATCTCATACATACACCAATGCATACATATGTACATACAACAATAATAAATGTGACTATGATGGTGTTTAATTACTTTGTTCTACTGAAACTGGGTATTTATACCTAGACTATTTTCAATCCTTAAATCTAGTGCTGACAAATCAAGGCTAAAAATTCGTCTCGCTGAGGGACAGGGTCATAGTTCATCTGCCTATTTATAGAGTTCACATATACACATATACATTCAAAAATATGTACATACATGAGTAATTAAAGCCTTGGTTATTGGTAATTTTAATTGTCATATGGAATATTTACAGGTGTGCCCCCAGTGGGGCAAAGTTACTCAATTCATCAATCAAATACTCATGCAACTTATTCGAAACAAAGTTTCGCATTGAAATATATACTTCTCTGTTTTTGTCAGCCTAGATGAATAGCTAAGTTATAAAATGCACAAATGGCTATTCACAATTGCTTGGGCAGTTCTTGGCATCGCTCGTGCTGGCACACAAAAACTTTAGCCGTGCTCTACTTAATTAGGGCCATAAAAAACGTCTTCTATTTATAAGCCGTCAACATCTTTCAATCTCAATTGCTTTCATGGCAACAGGAATCCACGGGCAAAGTTTCCGGGCAGCAGAGTCAAAGCCAATTCCGAAGTCCGCGTAAAGCGCCATTTGCAATTATTGGCAAGCGACCCAAAAGTATGCAACAAACTTGTCAATTACACAAAGTGCAGGGCAAATAAACAGAAATAAGCGAGAAAAAAAAATAGCAGGCGAAAGAAGACGGGGAAGCAAAAATAAAATGCTGAAGCATAAATAATAATATTGCATTTGACACAGTTTCCAAACAGGTTGCCCATGGGCACCCGCTACCGCCCCCCGCCCACCGCTTCCATCAATGTCTCCACCCACAACCCTCTCTATTTGCTGGCGGCATTGCATAAAAGCGCAAAAGTTGAAAAGGCAAAAATATGCTTTGTAGTTGGGGCTTTCATTAGCCAAGAGCGTTGTCAGAATGAGAAAAAAACTTGTAAATTAAAAATAAGTACGAAAAGAGAGAAACAGAGAGAGAGAGAATGAAACAGATAGAGTGAGAGGGAAAATAAAACTAATAAATAAGCTGACACACTGTGGGAGCCATTGAAAAGGCAAATGGCAAAGAAAGGAAAGCAAAGAAAAGAAAATATCTCAAATACACAGGAAAACAAGACAAGTCGGCGAGATAAAAAAAGCGACACGAAATGTGGCACAAGTGGCATGTTGCAATGTTAATTGAAGACAAATAAAAGCCTAGCAATGGCAGCTGACTGAGACGACTGAAGAGAGGGGGCCAACGAATGGGGAAGGTGGACCGAGAAGATGTGGATGAAAACAGACGGAAAACCGCAGCCAAGAGCAGCCGCTGCGCTGCGGCTATAACTTCAAAGACGCTGCAGCGTATGTGACAGAGTGGGCGTGGCAGTGGGCAGCAGCCACTGTGGCGGCGTGTGACAATTTCGTTGAGCCCGTAAAAAACAAACAAAAATAAAACAGAAACAGAAGCAGAAGCTGAAACAGAAAAAGACATCGCTCTGCCCGAAGGCGAATTGGAGCGCAACATTTTAAATTACTTGTGGCAATGGACATGATTTTTCTTTCTCTTACAAAAGAAAAGAAAAAATAGATTTGAATAGAGGGAGTGAGAGAGAGAGACGAAATATGACGCATGGATATTCTATGAGGCTTTGGCAAATAAATAAGTCTGAGCGCAAACAGTTGAAAAGTCATAACAAGATTAAGTATCAAGTGTTAAAAGAGCAATCCTGAGATCTAAATGAAAAACGTCTTTGAACAAAATTATATCATTCAACTAATTATGCAAGAAGTCAGAGAAAGTCGTTAAGGCGACTAAATATAAGAGTGAACTATGTCAATTTTTAAAATAATTGATTCTACTTGAACTGACATAATAATAAGTAAATAATATATTTTTGCTGATGGCTTCGACAAATGATTTTTTTTAATAACTTCTGGGATTTTTTTCTTTCTTATAAAATCAACTTTTTAAGTAGTGATTGATTTATTCTATTAAATATCTGAGGTACAAATTTCTTTAGATATTGGCTTTAATTGATTCATGGCAATTAAAAGTACTATAGAGCTTCTCAAATAAACTTCATTTGGAGTTCTAGGCATAATATTTTGTGTCTTTAGCTCTTATAAACAGCGCAAACGTACGGCACGCAGTTGGGCAAGACTAATTCGAGTCTCAAATAAAAACTTACATTAATTATAAAATAGAACTAATAAAATCACATAGCTGCTTTTTGTTATCATCTAAAATGAGAATTAAAAATAATTTAAGCATAAACTAATTTGAAAACTTGTCTTTCTTCTTGAAATTAACAATAAAAGAGGAGCTGGCTGGACTGCACACAGGTAGAATATCTGCTTAAGCATAAGCTGACTTATGGCCAAAAAGAGGCCGTAGATGCCTGCTTTACTTCCTGCGCCACAGCCTTTCACAAAAAACAATTCACGTCCGTTTGCCTTGCACTCGGATATGTTTGTCTGTCAGCCATGGTAATGCATTCATTGTTGGTATATCTGAGAAGCGGGGAACATTGTCCACAGTCGGACATGAATAAGATGAGATTAAGAAAAAGAACCTGAGAAAGAGAGAAGGCGAGGCAACATTCAAAAAGTCTATAAGGGCAGATTATTATATGCGAGAAGTTAAGTCTGCAATGAAACTAAAAGTAAGATTAAAAGAAGGTCTCCGAAATTAAAACAAGTAAGAGTGCTCTAGTCGAGACTGCTCGACTAGCAGATACCCTGAACCCTCCAAACTGATATTCTAATCATTCTGCACTTCTTTTATGCACACATACATACACATGCCTCCACATGCACGCATAAGCTCGCGCTCTGCTAACTGCGCAGTAAGCAGCGACTGCGCTTGGGCTGCGCTGCAGTGTGGGCAATACTATGAGATTTTATTTGTTGAATAATTTCGTTTGTAGACGTATGATCTTAATGAAACTTTTAGAATGTAATCATAATGTATAAATGTGTGTACATTTCGAAGCACAAGTCTCTAGTATTTGAAATACGTTTTTTACGAATTGGGGGCGAAGGGGGCGTGGTATCCAAAATCTGTAAATGACAAAATGTGTGTATCCATCGAATGTATATACACAACAAATCTGAACACTCTATGTTTAAAAGTGTTGAAATTAGGCTGAAAAAACAATATCAATTTATCGATTATCCTCGATAAAAAAGATATCGAATGAGTTATCGAAAAAATATGATAAACTCGTACTGCGTATGGTATACACGAGTCTACATACAAAATTTCAGCTCTCTAGCTCTTGTAACTTCTGAGATCGACGCACTCATACGGACGGACGGACAGACGGACGGACGGACGGACGGACGGACGGACGGACGGACGGACGGACAGACGGACAGGGCTATATCGACTCAGCTCATCGCCCTGATCAAGAATATATATACTTTATGGGGTCTGCGATGATTCCTTCTGCCTGTTACATACTTTTCACAAAACCATTATACCCTGATTTCCCATTTTCAATGGGTTCAGGGTATAAAAAAAAAAAAATAAAAAATAATAATAATAATAATAATGATTAACTTTTTAAAGAAAATGCATTTTTGAAACATTTAAACACACATCTTTAAACAAAGCAACCTCAATGACGCCTGATATTAATATTAATATTATTACAGCTGTATTTTATCATCTCGTATCAGCATCATTGCGGAACAGCAGATTATACAATATCAATAATATTTTCTCCTTTTTAATGCTCCGCCATATTTCAAACACATAAAGGTCATTAGGCCATGACAAATGCACATCTGTCACTCGTATCAGTGTTGGGTCTGGGGTTCGGCTGGAGCTTATGGCCACTTTCGCTTTCTGGCCAATATGCCGATATGGGCAGCAGCTCAATCAATTACGGAATGGTCATTGTGTTGCCCACAAAATAAGCATAATAAATTTGCAATTAAACGCTTAAACTGTGCAAATGGTTTGCCAATGCGGTAATGCTGATTGTGGTGCAGTCAGCGCTGCTCAAATGGTCATTGGTTAAATGACCATAGCAAGAGCAAGCAACAGAGGGAGAGGAAGAGAGAGAGAGAGGGAGAGAGAAGGGACTGTAGATAGATCTGTGCCGTCTGGGAAAAAGATAAATGCGCGCTGTAAAAGCAAACAATGAAAAAGCCAATGCGTGCGACCGAAATAGGCCGAGAGAGAGAGGGAGAGAGGGAGAGAGAGAGTCAGATCCAACAGGACGTGAGTGTAATTAATGCTTAATTATGCACATTAAAAGCCAAAACCTGACAGGGCGGCTGCTCCGTATACCGCTGGCCACGTAATAAATGCGCGCCACGTATGGCCCATAAATTACGCTTTCCTCTTACCCCCCAGCCCTCCCATAAAACTGTATTGTGCGGATGCCGCAAGGAGCGTGGGTCGAACTGTCATGGCAGCTGCAAAGCTATTTACAAATATCGAATCAAAACTATTTGCTCATATCATAATTGAAAATCGCAAAATGCAATCCATTAATACAGACTTGCCAAATTGACAAAAAAAAAAGAAAGAGAATTAAAGAGAACAAGATAGGTTTCTCTAGTTGATTCTGCTGGACTACGAAATCCCCTCCACCTTTCACGGAATTCGTATTTCATTTTTTTCGCCAATTGTAGGAAAAGAAGTAAACTTTGAGCGGATATAAAAAAAAAAATTATTTAAGAAAATTGTAAATTCTATCAAATTAATCGAAGTCTATATGATAAAGTTTGAGATATAAGCTGTAAAGAGTTAGAGATATATTATTTTATAATTCATTTAAATAAGGCTTTTAATCGATAAAACAAAGCTGAAATGTTTATCGACTTAAAAAAGATTGTCAACTGTCTTCTATAATCGACGCCGTCAAACACACGGACGGATATGTCTATATCGACTCAGCTCGTCCTAATCAAGAATCTATATTTTTGTATAAGGTCAGCCACAACTCCTACGTGTTACATACATTTTAGCAAATTGTTATACCCCGATTTGTCATTTTCAATGGTTCAATGGGTATAAAAAAGGCCAAATAAAAAACTGAATTGTAGTGAAATGCAATGTGGCGTAGAGCCAATAGTTCTATCATGGGCTGCTCTATAAATAATTGGATGATAATGTGAATTTTGAACTTTAGAGAGATGTGTCGCCTCTTTGAAAAAGTTTTACATGGACGGAGATAGAGCTGAAGAATTGAAATCCATAATAATATAACTTCTATGGTCAATTCCTAGCCGACTAGATGCTCTTTTACATTGATGCTCGAGTGCTTAGTGTCTTTGTTATGTGAACAGCAAAAATATAATAGATGTATAAGATGATGTAGCTGTTAACATATCAATGACAATCAAATTAAAATAAATAATATTTTTTTTTATTTCGAGCTATTTAATTATTGATTAAATTGTAATATGTTTTAAAAATTCACTGGAATGTAAATATAAAATTATTTAATTAAACTTAGAATAAAATTATTAATTGAAATATCTATTTGCTACTTATAAGATTTTAAAACAATCAAATTCATTGAGTGGAATTGCGGAATATATTTAAGTAATGCAAAATAATAAACAACAAATATCTATCTGTCCACTGACCGAGAAGAATATAGCTATAATATATAATTATACAAATATCAGACTGTCTATGTTATTATTGACACATCTGTTGTTAGCTTGAGACATAAATTTATTTTACTAGTTGCGTTTATTTAGACAAACAGAAACTAAAGTAATATCAATAATGAAATAAAAAGCGAATCATGACAATTAAGTCTTTTCATCAGTTTGAAAACAAATAAATTTTCGCATAAAAAAGTATAGGATATAAATTTTCATTTCGTGTGAGCAATTTAAAAGTAATTTTCTACAGAACTGCCCTAGGCATGACTCATCCGCCCCGTCGCCATGCGGCTGTGTTGGGGCCGCTCGATTGGCAGCGAATTTTGTTGGGGGCCGCGACTTTTTAGCACGCCTGAAAGTCAGGTATTAATAAACGCGCGGCTGTATGACACACATTTGTTCAGTTCGCTGAAGCGCTGATGCACAGCTGACACACTTTGGCCATCATCGGCATCAGCACTGAACACGATCATGATCATCGTCATCGTCATCATCGCTTTCATTTTTATGCAATTTCGCTTAAACTGTACAAAAATGAATTACGCACACTTTTTGCCCGGCTGTCACGCTCGATTTCCAACAATTTCCGCAAAAATTGCTATGAAATATTTTCACTTTGCTCTCTTTTCAGTGACACTTTTTCTTTTCATGCCCGGCACGAATTTTAATTATAGGCAATAAATTTGTTTTTAATAGCCTGGCATTAAGCACAAAGCTCAGCCAGGCTGCGCAAAAATGACTAAATAAAATAGTAAAAGAATCAACATGCCATATCCAGTCTGTGATGGAGCTAAGAGCTGCTCGAAGAAGAAGCATTTACGCTGCGCACCTGAATGGAGCACGTGTGCTCCATCAGCCGCAGACAGCAGCAGATCTGCGAAATGTCACAGCAGATAGATGGATACCTATACATATAAGAATTTCTCTGGCGATATATATGTACATACATGCATACATGCCTGCCTGGCTGACTGTTGAATTTATGGTATTTGCCATTTGCCGGCGTGAGAAATTGAGAAATTGCTTTTGTATATCTTGCCAGTGCTTAAATGATTTGTTTTCCATCTGAGCTGCTGGCCATGAAACACGATATTCATTTTTCAGGCACAAAATATTATTTATAGAAATATGAAAAACACAGGTGCTTTGCCAGACAGGTTTAAATAGTATAAATGAATATATAATAGACTTGGGTATTATTTATTCTTATGTGGCACTTCCAATGACAAATTTCATTTTAGTGAAATAGAGAAATTTGAAATATATAATAAAAAGAATATTATTTGAATTGCAAGAGTTGATGTTTTTTTCAATAAATATTTTAGATAAACAAATAAATATTTGCGGAAAAGAAAATAATTGTTCACATGATACCATCTTATTTACTATTGCAAATATGCATAATTTTTATAAATTAAATGGCAATATAATATTTTACTGGTCCAATAAAATAAACTAAAATACTATAAGAGTGTAAGCTATTTAGATTTAACAAATTTGAGAAATTTAAAAAATCGGAATGACAATTGAATTGAATCGTTGTCCATCTGAAGCTCCCTTTTACAAGAATGATTATTTATTTAAATAACTACAGTAGACAATCGATAAATGGCAGGAGAGACAGCCGCCACAACACTTCGATGTTCGATGCAATAAATTTAATTCCATGCTAATTAAAAATGCAATACACCTGCCCACTTAATGTTTGAACTCCTTTGGCGCTCTCCCGCATTTTCACTTAATTATGTATGTCAAATTTAATTGGCTTGTCAGTTCGCATGCAAACAGAGCGCCGCATGCACACAGCGAAATCTGAGCGGCACGCTATAAATATATTACACAAATGTGTGTGTGTGTGTGTGTGTGTGTGTGCACACCTGGCGTATGCGTGATATATTGACATATAAGTATGCATATTTTTATGGTATACGCCTTCCTCAAAGAGCACAAACAGTTTTTAGACAGATGCACACACACTCTAACACACACTCGAGTATAAATATCATTTTTGGGGCTGTATAAATATTTGCATTTTGCTAATTTCATTGCTTAACGATGCGTATGCGCAATATATGCCAGCTACATAATGCAACAAACGAGGCAGGTGGCAGACGGCAAGCGGGGGCAATTTGAACAGCAAATTAAATTTTAAAGCGCGTGGCAAGAAGGCATGGGAAAGGGGGAGCGTATAAGTCGGCATCAGAAACACACAATCAGAAATCCTTGCAGCAGCCATTTGAAATGCAAAACTCGTGCTCGCTGCATTTGGAAATCTGCGACATTGTCACATATACGAGAATTCAGATGTTCTCGCTCTCATTCAAGTCAGCTACTGCCTAAATGTCAAATATATATGTGTGTGTGTGTGTGTGAGTGGGCTGGCGAGTGAGTGCATGTGCATGTCACCCCAGAGCCGAGCTTAAAAGGACCTGTGTTCACATTACGTATACGCCGCATATGCAAAATGTTGAAAAGAAAAAAAAATACAGGAAAAGAAAATGCTCAAGATCTGCGTTGTTTGATACCATAATACCCTGTAATTGTGATCGATTTTATTTTTATTTTAATTTAATTTTAATTTTTCTGTTAAGATTATCGCCAAAAAAAAAAAAAAAAAAAAAAACATAAATTTGAAACAAATTTATCTGTATCACAAGTCAACATTAATTATCTAATTATCCAGCAATATATTTATCTGTTTTAAAGCTTTTAAAAATGAACTTCAGCGTTATACAATAGTATATATAAAATAAATATTTATTAATTTATATACTTGAGAGCTTCACCTAAAAGGAAGATATTCAAAATCAAGTTTGGAATACGAAATTGAAGTATATCTTGTATACCTCAATATATAATAAGAATTTAAAGTAAAGCTTGATTTGATAAACATGAATAGATATGATAAATAAAAGATATTTTAGTAAATATATATAATAAATAATATATATCTCAATTTTACCAAATAACCTCTATCTATCTCTATTTCTAACTCCCATTCTGCATGACCTTTTACAGGGTATTTAGTATAGATGTTGAAATTTTGATGCGCTCCATAAAGCAGCCAAAATGTTGGCAGTGCGGTTCGCGTAGGTGGGAGTCTGAGTCTGAGACAGAGCCTGTTAATAGTACTTTCGAGTCATATTTGCTGCAGAATTTCGCAGTGCGGCATTGGCACTGATAAATTGTCAACTTGCTGACGTCTGTGATGGAGTAGGAGAGTAACACTATCTGCAGTTCAGTGAGAGAGAGAGAGAGAGAGAGGGAGAGAGAGAGAGAGGGAGAGAGAGTGCCTGCTTTCATTTCTGTTGGCCTCTTTAGATGGTGAAGATTGACGGGCAACGGGGTTGGGTGTGGGGTAAGCCGCAGCTCGGGCCAGTTAGCAGCCAAATAAAATTTAGCCATTACTTTAATAGCCCCGAGAGCTAGCTGGCTGGCTGGAGACTTATGCAACCTTTTTCCGGCCCGACCAAATGCAGTTTTGTGGCTTGGCCCGAGCAATGTCTTTTATAATTAATGTGCGTGTGGTTGTGTGTGAGCTAACAACCTAGACGTCGAGGCATAGACCGGGCTTAGGCGAGCTCTAAGGCTTAGGCCAACATTGCGGCATTTAGGCAAATGAGAGACTCAAACTACAGTAAACCCTGCACCCGCACGAACACCCCAAAATGCCATCAACTGGGGCAATTATGTAGACAAACAAACAAGCTGGCATTAGAGTTGTCACTTCACTCCGCCTATTGATGTGTCTGTGTGTGTGTGTCTGTGAGCAGGCTCAAAGGGATTACAAACGAAATTGACCAGCAACATAACAAGACAGCAACAACAACAACAAGAATGAGAAGAAGAAGAGGCAAAGCAATAGGCAACAGCCTTCTGTCTTAGATTTGCAGTTTATAAAATCACGTGACAAATGAGGGTTGACTAAGCCCCTTTTGTCCATCCAGCTATCCAGCTATCCAACTATCCATCTAACTGTCCAACTAACCGCCTAGTTTTGTCCTTGCTGCCAGCTGTCATTTGTCTTATGGCCCACATGTGATTTGGCCCAACAACGTAGGTGCACGTCCCAGCCAATTATTTGAGCTCTGAGTGCCCAACAGCCATGCGTCTTCAACCAAGTTGTAAATAATAATGGACAAAGTCATGATGAGGCTGGTTCTCATGTATGTAGGTGTACGTATGTGTGTGTATGTGTTTGCTTTGTGTTTGTTTTAATGATAGTTATCACAAGGCATGTAAATTATGTCATCTACATATGTTAAGAGATAAACTTTAAAGCAATCAAAATAAATTTGGCTCTCTAGGAATTTATCGGGTATTAAATTTGCTTTAATTTATTTATTTTATGTACATATTTTTTTCCAAAAAAAAAAACAAAATAATAATAATAATAAATAAATAAATAAAAAAAAATAAAATAAATAAATAATAATAATAATAATAATAATAATAATAATAATAATAAAATAAAAAATAAAATAAAAATAAAAATAATAATAAACAAAATAAAAACAAAATATTTATATAATTTAAATATTATTTTTATTATACACTTTTTAACAAATACTGTCCCAAAATCTAATAAAGTTAAACCTTTAAATTAATTTCAGTTCTTTATTATCTTTTATAAAATATTCCTATTAATAATTTATATTTTATATTTATATTTTTGTTTTTAAAGTAAGCGATAATAGATTTGTATCACTAATAATACTTATATTATTATATAATAAAATATGATTAAACTTAATAAGTTTAATTTTTAACTTTTTATTATATTGTATATATGTTTAACAGTATAATTCTTGAAAACTGTATTGAACATAATATAATAAATTGTAATATATGTATTCAATAAATAATTTTTACACATTAAAACTTTCGAAAATTCCTTCGCTGCATTTAAAATTTAGTTTTTCATCATGATTCTCGTTTGAATTTGAATAAACTTTGATGATTTATCAACTTTAAGGTTAGTAAAATATTTTTTGCTGCAGTCAATGCCTAGTAAGCCGCATAACGAATAACTTAAACTTTTTAAGCTTTTCAGCTCAACAAAAAACGAAAGAAATTTGTGGTTTCATGACTGAAAATTACATTGGAATAAATGTATTTAGATATCACAATATTATAAAGTCATGAAGACTGTATGCATGTGTGTGTGTGTGTGTATGTCTGTTTGTTATATTTTTCATGCAGCTCGCTGGCCTGCAAAAAAAACTGTATCTATCTGTGATTGAGTATAGGTATATATGTATATGGGAAAGTGTGTGTGTGTGTGTGTGTGTTGGTATTTTGGCTTACACTCTGGTTACATTCATTATAATGGCTTATTGTAGCATGAAAAGTGTGTCAGTCGTGTTGGCTGCAAAGGCAATGCTGGCAGCAAAAACAAGCTTAGCAGCAGCACAGGGAAGGAGCAGGCTAAGAGGCGTGGCTGCAATGTGTGGGGGCTGCAATGACAGTTGACTGCAGCTCACAGTTACAAGGCACGTCACGGCATTGTCCTTTGTTTGCATTGCACTAAGCAAACACAAAAGCCAGACAGACACACACACACACACACACACATGCATACAAATCGAGAGTCTTTCCTATATGAAGAGGGCTTAGCAAGGACATGTTTCAACTACACACAAATTGATGAGCATCGCGTGCGCTTTTGTTACTTTTTTTTTTTGTTTTGATTATTTTTTTATTTTTCCCTTATACCTTTTATGTATTTTTTCATTTTTTGTTTTGCGGCAATTTTGATTGATTTCTTGTGGCAAGTCAGCGACGTCTCCCACAGATTGCCAACTGCCAGCGCCCACTCGCCACATGCTCAATCTTACAGCACAGTGACACACTTCTATCTCTGGGTGTGTGCGACAGTATATATATATAGATGTGTGTGTGTGTGTGTTTGTGTGTTTGTGTCGTAAATTGGCAAAAGTAAAAGTCATAAAATGTTACTGGCAAATTCCTTAGAGCCAAGTTACTTGTACGTGCCGTAACAGTCAACACATTTGTTGCATTAAAATAATTGAACAAAATTGTAAAACAAATAAAACACAAGATATATATATAGGTATATAAATAAATACATGTATCTTAAATTGTATATATGTATATGTATATATAGAGACATTCGCATCGATTGATGTATTGCCTTGCGAGCCTCTCCAGCACTTGACTGACTCGCAACGCTTACTTATTGCGACAGAGGGGGGGCGTCGCTGGGGGTGTGGCAAATGCTTTTCTTACTTTCTCATGTCAGTTGCTGCGTCGCGTCGCAGCATGAAAATGTTGGCAAATTGCAGACAGCAATTCGAATAGTGAGTACAATTCAAGTATCAAGTGTGAGTATGTGCCAGACATTCATAATATAATAAATGTATGTGAGTGTCTGAGTGTGTGTGCACTCCTCAAAGTGCCAGATGTATGTGTGTGTGTGTGCGTGTGTCTGAGTGTGTTTGGCACTTGAGTGATGCTAAATGTCTTGCAAGAAAGCAAAATGACATTAAAGCACAATTTACAAGTGACTGCGCTTCAAGTCGAACATATTCTCCAAATCGAAAAGCTAAAAATATTCTGGGTTCGTTTCGTTTCGTTTCGTTTGCGAAGCAGAAGCTGCAATAAAAATGTATTTTTATTCCCTTCTCTAAGAGATACTTCAAGTGAAGAGCTGTAGAAATAAATAAGTTATTCACTCAAGCTAAAATATAGAAAAGAAGAAAACTCCACAAGCTCTATATGTATTTAGTTATATTCATAGACAAGAAAATTAATTCAAATTTGAGCATTGATTATCAATAATTATTTTATATTATTTTCTATTACTTCCATTTCTATTTATTTTGAGTTAATCATTAAACTACTGCCAAATAAATTTGCTCTGCATGAAGCCAATTATCGCATTGGCTTAGCCCAGTAACAATTGATAAAATAAACGGAAACCGTTGAGGTGGATAGCTGCACGCTTGGCTTATTCCACATAGTTAATCATGAACTGGAATTGATTTTTGCTTAACTGCAGCAGCTTAGATGCAACAGAAATTGCCACAATCTCAGTAAACGAAAGTAAATGCACTGAAGCGAATCATTTGAAAATTCAAATGGAAAACACATGTCAGTACAAATATATATACATGTACATATAGAATATATATATGTATATTCTCATTCGATGCTGCTTGCTGCTCGTCCATTCATATGCGAACAATGCAAATGCAATCAACCAGCATCGATGCAGTCCACACATCAATTACATGGAAACCATTTTTGCAGCTGCTCTTAGGAAACTAATTTTGATTCCAATTTGGATTTGCATTTGAGTCGTAGAGATCGAAGTCCAATTAATTACCAAATGCAACTTCGAAACCACAAATGTGACTTAAATAAGAGGGTAAACTAATATCCTAGTCGATGTTAGCCTGACATGAAATGAAATGAAATGCAAGTAACAGATACTACTTACTAAATAATACATTAAAATATAAACCAAATTGGATGTTTAAATTAAAAATATTAATTAAGAAATTTAAATTTAAAAAAATATAAAAAATAAATAAATAAAAAATAAAAATTATAATAGAAAATATAAAATACTTAATATTATTGCAAAGTACATTTATTGAAACAAAGAGTCTTTATTGTAATTTTTTATGCTCTGCATATATAATCTTGAACTTGTATATGTATAATATATAAGGTATTTTATATGGAGCTCAGGCGTAAATAGATACGATGAGTTTTATAAATATTTCAGTTACTGCAATTTCTATTGGATATTAAGTCAGTCTCCTCAAAGTTTCTCTATATATAATTTATTATATAATATAATAATTTAAATAATTTTCGGCTTATTAAAGTAAAATTCCAGCTAGCTATTAAGTAATTATTTAATATTATATTACGAAAATAGAATATTCTTAATGATATAAAAATTCACTATAGTTTCAAGAATTTGATGATATATTTATATACAAAGTAAAACCAAGAAAATAGAAAGCTAAATTCAAATAAAACAAACAATTAAATTTATTCTTATATGCATAAATCGATATATCGAAGCAAGAGACTAAGACTGCGACCTATCGATAGATGGCAGGGCTACCGTACATATGTATTTTTAGGTTCAATATGGCTTAGTTCAGTTACAAATAGAATTAACTTATTGGAGTAGAGACTCCAATAAGTTAATTCTATTTCGCACTACCCCCTTATCAGCACCTGCACATTTACAGGGTATAGCTGCGCAGGCAGTGCTGCCACATCGCACACATGATTCAAAATCAATCAATAAGTCAAGCGTCAGGCACAAATGCATTTAAATTACAATTGCTGCAATTGCTACAAGCACTAGTTAGTGGGCGTGGCTGCAACCGTCCACCCTAACTAATTAGCATTTATTTAATTAATAAATTGGTTGTATTATTGAACTAAACGTTTGCAAATGCAACTGACTTCAAATCCAATGGCAACTAAAGTGCAAAGCTCAACTGAAGCTCGTTCATTATGCGCAATCACAAATGCACATATATAACATGTGTGTGTGTGTGTGCATGTTTGCGTGTGTGCGTGTGTGGTGTGTGTATTGCGCTCTCGCGCATAAATAAACAACGCAAATTTCCAAATTTTATACATATATAAAATGTACCAAATGGCTGCAAACAGCAGCGCCGCAAACTTTCGCCAACAACCTGTCACTGCCCCAGCTCCTGCTGCTACTACGGCTCCTGCTCCTGCTCCTGTTGAATGGGTAACAAGTTTACACAACAAAATGGCGCCACGTACGCAGACTACAAGTGCAGCGTGCACAGCGAAACTCCATGAAAAAAGAGTCAACTTTATATAAAAACAAAGTTTTGTTAAACGCAATGTTTATTGAGCGTCCCTAAAGTTTGGAACGCATCTTAAGGTAACCAGCTGGAGATGAGCGTTCCTCGTGAGTGAGTCGTGAATGCGCCTCTTGATGATTTAATTACACTTTGTGCATTTAGATATATTAGTAAAATTTGTAATAGGATTTTGAATGGAATCGAATAGATAAATAAAGTGAAAGTATTTGCTGAATCAAACTCTGTTTATCTTGAGTCAGCTAATATTTACAGTAGCCATTAATCATGATTTATGCATTAATACATTTATTATAAATCTAAAGACAATATGATTAAAAGCTAAATAATAAGGCAATACGATTTAAGACCTTTTAATTGATCACTTTATTCCTTGAGCTGCTAAAGAGTAGGGAAAATTTATTTATATTCTATTAAAATTTCAGTTCATTTACAAAATTAATATTTAATCAACAGCAGTTATTTATTTACTCAATTTTCATATATTAAATATTCAAATAAATATAAACATTTATTGAAGCTGACAAGTTTTCTTGCTTAACAAATTTAATTAGAGTTTAGATAATTTGAATTATTTGCCAATTTGAGACTGATATTGCATATTTATATATGTATATACATATATGTATTTTAAGTGTTTGCCAACTTTTACAACACGCAATCATCTCGACACACACACACACACACTCTCATGTGTATGTGTTTGCACATTGTCAGCGCTAGGTGGAGCCAGTGGCAGATGAGCAGAGAGAGAGTCAAAGAAAATGTCATTTCACTGTTTATTTGTTTGTTTGCGTGTTGTTTGTTTATTAGTGGAATTTTTAATCAAAGTTGCAGAACTTGACATACCTGAGCAGTAGCAGCAGTAGCAGGAGAACAGGTCAAAGTTTTTCCTTAATTTTTTTTTTTTTTTTTTGCTTTTTGTAATCAGGCGACCGCGCGGCGCTTTTTGGCTTTTTTCCCACTGTGTGTGCTCTGTGTGTAATTCCTTTTGGCTGTTTTGTTGGCTAAACTCTTGAAACTTTGCTGCCATGTAAACTGTCAGCGACTGCGTGCACAATACACAAACACACACACACACACATACACACGCACACAGCGAGAGTCTACACACTTGAGCGCTTATCTTACTAAGGTCTAAAAAACTTTTGTTTACACGTTGCGCCCTCGAGACATATACTCATACAAAGCAAAAATACTAACTAGACGTCCACACAGAGAATTGTTTATGTTTATCTACAACTTTTTCCTGTAGGTAATAGTAAATATATATGTATGTACATATATACTACATGTGTATTAAATAAATAGCACATGCCTAGCTCTGAAGTGCTGTAATAATAATATTCACATCTATAAATATAACTATTATTAAATCTTAAGTGTTTACATAGATATGTCGAATGTTTATAGAAGTGTCTATATATGATAAGAATATATAATAAAATAATCCATGAAATATAACATCGTTTAAAATTATTTTAGCTTCGTTATTGAATTATGGAAACCCCATAAAAAAAGAGCTAAATTAATGTGACATTATGAACAGCGATATGAAAACTTTTCAAAGGCTTCAATATCAATCATATTTTTGGACAGCGCAGTTCCAAAAAGTATTCAGTTATATTCTGTGCATTATTTATTCCCAATGTAAACAGTTTAGCTATAAAAATTTGGTAGATATGCTAAAATAACTGAAATTTAATTTATGACATTTGTATCCACATACATATATGAATATATATATTGCATATTATATATTGTATTTTATATATTGTATATTACATATACATAGTTTCATGAATGCATATATTTTGTATAGCATATTGACATTCATAGATATGATGCCGCTTATTCAATTGATATACATTGACTATTGGTAGATACTGTAATTTCTGATTTGTATTAGTTGAGTGTTGGTTAATAATGTAAGCTGAGAGGTCAGAAGCAGCCTACAGCTCTCTCATTATGCTCTCCTCATATATTGATATATTGAAACTCTAAGTGAAAGGGAGCTTTTATTTCTAGGTACTAAGTCAGAGAGAAGAACACCACTAGCTGCAATTCTATCCAAAAGGTGTTCTCAAATATATATTCTTAGTCTCACCTGCCTCTACGTGTCTTCGGTTACCCTCCAGACCGCACGATTTATACGCGGTGTATATATAGGAAATCAGCTTTCAAGGCAACGATCTTCCTCTAGACTATCGATTCGAAATGTTAACTCTTTTGAATATTATATTATATTATATTATGTTATGTTATATTATATTAATAATAATAATAAACTTTATATTTTATTATAATCAATAAAATAATATATGTAATATATATTATTGTATTATATTATATAATACTTAAATCTATTGTCAATAGGGAATATGTGGCTTTTCTTAATATATCAAATATCATTGTAGTTTTTTTTTAGGACATTAAAAAAATTGAGCTGACTTTTTAAAGCCACTTGACTCATAACCAGACAGCTGCCGGCCATCAATTAGCCACAGTCATGTGCAGAGTTTTTGCAGTTTAATTAATTTTTGAAAAAAAAGAGAATTTACGCTCAGCCTTGATCAGCAATCGCTGGAAAAGTCATTGAAGTCAGTCAGCCAGGACCTTCATATGTGTGATGCGCATATTTTCTTGGCCACATTTATTGAATATTTACGCCATATTTCTGTGTGGCTATGAGCCGCATTTTTGCCAGATTGCTTTTTTTTTTCATTATTTATTTAACTTACTTGCTGAGATCGTTTTTTAATTAAACGCAGTTCGGTCACGCCAAATGGCATTAAAATTGTTCTCAATTTGCATATGGAAAAGAGGGCAGCATCCATATTGAATATATGTATGTATATAAATCTGAATATTTATATATATTGAGATATGTGAAAATATTACACATACGCCGGATGGCCAATAGAAATGAAAATAAAATGCGCTAGCAAATTTCAAGTGCATGTAGTGCATGTGCGTGTATGCTCTCGGGTTGTGCAATATTTTGTACAGTATTTACATTTTTAGCATATTTATGCAGTCCCACGAGGAGCAGCAGGAGCTGCAGCAGCAGCAACAATGTAAGCACGTCAACAACTGCAGATTTTTCGAGTAGTTGTTGTTGTTGTTGTTGGTGTTTGGCATGGCATGCTGTTGCCCAGCAGACCGTAAAGGAATTGCAATGCAAACAGAATGTTAGACATGCTAGACGACGCTTTCAATTTCGAACTGCTGTGCAGGTGCACAAAACTCAAACTCAAAATCAGACCCCGGCCGCACCCTTTGACCCCCACTCGCAGCTGCAGCTAAAGCTTAAATGAGTTTTCCCAACGATTTTTCCAGCTGTTTAAATGGTTGGCTCGCAAATGGAAATAGTTGCATTGCTTTACTCTACGCTCAATCGAAATATGGCAACTATTTGGCAATTTAAGCGTCCGAGAGCCTCGAGCCAGGGTTTCCAAAGTTTTCACCCCAACAGCAACACCAACAGCAGCAGCAGCGGCCACACAAAAGTTGCGCAAAAAACTAAATATAAACAAGCATATAAAAAGGGGCAACTAGCTGGCAGAAGCAAAATCACATAAAGGAAAACTTGGGAGCATAATAAAGGCGAGAGTGCACGACTCGAAGTTGACCTGCAGCTGGGGCTAAGTAACTCGGATTAAGCAAACCTACATTGCATAAGGGATGAGGCCAAAGGTAAGCCTGCATACCAAATGTGCTTGCTCAAGTTCCTCTATACTAACTAAATTTATAGATTTAAGCAGAGTTTGACCGGCCTCCATAACCAAGTCTAGGTACAACTTGAGGATTGAAGAAATGAGAAATTTTCTGACAAGTTTATATAGATTTAGGCAGAGTTTGACCGGCCTTCTATAACCAAGTCTAGGTACAACTTGAGGATTGAAGAGATGGGAAATTTTGTGACAAGTTTATATAGATGAAAGCAGCTCATTGAAATCCTATATTAATAGTCAGTTTTATAAATGTTTATAAATGAATAGCTAGCTCTTAAACTATCTTAACTTTCCATCCTTACAGTCAACCACCTGTTTCCCTAGGAAAAATAGCTTTATCGCTTTATCTTCACAAATTACAGGGTATATAAAATGTGTGAGGCTGCCGCAAGCTGTACATGCCCAACAAAAGCGTAGCAAAAATTCATTTTCCAATAACGAAATGGAAAATAAAAAAAATATTTTATACAAACACAAATACTGATGCAGGCAGCTGCGGTAAGCAAAAACCGCAACTGGTCAAAGGGACGAAACGATTTTTTTCTCTCGTTAAAATGGCTAACAATTTGTTAACGGGTTCGACTCAAAGATATTCAATGGATATCTATATATATATATATATTAATAAAGATGAAGAGCAATGTCCCTCGGGTTGATCGAACGCCATCAAAAATACAAATAAAATAAAATGAGGAAAAAATGGCAGAGTTCTGAAAATTTTTATAAAAGAATAACTGCGTAAGCGTCCTCTGTACATATAACGGAAATATTTATAAATATATTTTCCACAGTGCGCAATGAAAAACGCATAAATGCTTATCAAGGTTTCGTGCAATTACTGAAATATTTAAATATTTATCATTTGAAGCCTAATTACATTTCAATGAAAATTCACGTAGAACACGAGCAGCTTTATAAGACAGGCGCTTGGGCAACCGAACCGCACAAATCTCCACCGCTCTCAGGCACTGGCAGCCGCAGCCAACCACATGTGGATGCCTAAAAGTGGGTCAAAACCGGATACCGTAATGCCAGTGTAGCTCTTAACTGTTATTTTTGTTGCTAAAGCATGAATCAATATGAGTTTCTATTTCTCAATATTTTGTTATGCTTATTTTCTTTTATTATTTTTTCTATGTTGTGTTTTGTGTTGCCTGCACAAATATTTTGATATCAAGCGGGCACGCCCACACACCCACACACATGCAGAAGTGTAATCAGTGTGCGCTCAAAGATGGGAAAATTCCTCATTCAGGACAAAGGCCAAGGAAAAGTCGGCTGCTAAGAAAAAAACCAAGGCAAATATGCTGTGGCAATTAATTTTAATTAATTTTATGTGTTTTTTCCAGATTTGTTTTTTTTTTTTTTTTTTTTTTTTAGGCCTCGAGTTTAATAGATTTTTCCAGGAATTTATTGGCGGCTTTGCTCTTAATTTGAAATTGGGGAGCGACCGCAACGAGCGCTGCCGGAAAATGAAATGGAAAGCGCAAATACGAAAAGGCTCTAGCACTTAAGGCAAAGGCAAGGACCTTTGCGCAAAAGGATATCAGTGCCGTTCCGGCGACTAATGTGCCCCGGGAGTGTGCCAAGACGGGCCACTCGCCGCATAAGTGGGCGGCATTCGAAGCGCCTCACTTAGGCGTCGTTTAGCGATAAAAGCGACATTTGGCATGCCAAACAGTTTGTCTCCAACTTTAAACTGTAAACTGTAAACTGGCACTGAGCACAAAAACAAAAGAGAGTCCGCACTTTATGTACTTCAGCAAAGATACCCTGTAAACTGAACATGTGCTGTAGGGCAGGCTGCTGCTGAGTTGATAAGGTCTGATCTTTTTTACTATATCAGAACTCTGAGACTCTCTTCACTTTCAGTTTTACACACAACTTCTCTAATCGATAAAGAGATTGAGAAATGAAGAATTCAAACAGCAGAATACAGTCTTATGCAGTAATCAGTAATTAGGAATTGGAATTGGAATCTGTAACTCAGAGATGATGACGAACATGTCATTTGAATAAAATATATTTTTGATTAGAGAAATAAATATATATTATAATAAAATATATGTATAAAAAAAAAAAACAAGAAAAAATATAGTAAAAAAAATTTATATATATATTAAAAACTATATACTAAATTCAAGTTAAAAAAAAAAAAAAAAATTAAAAAAAAAAACCAATTTATGTACCTATATAACTTATATATATATACCCATTTTTTAATTTAAACGAATATTCCATGTTTTATTTGAGTTTGAAAAATATAAAACCCGAATATTAATGTTAGACACTGTAAACCACTCTAGTCTAGTCTGCATCCAAGTCATTTACTTTATAAAGCTAACAAATTTTGATAATTAATTAAAAAGATTTTGAAAGCTAACCAATCCGATATTAGATTTACTTCGTGAATATAACTGTTATGTATTATATTAAATATAATTAAATAGAGGACAATGAATTGTCATGATTTGCCTTTAACTTGGTTAATAGTCTCAATTATAATATCTTATACAGGGTATATGATAGTCGAGCCTTCTCACACAGTTAGCTTACTTGGCTTACATCTTGCATGCTGTTCATCTCGTTCTTGTTGTTGTTGTTGTAAAAACATATTCAGCAGATTCTGTAGATGGTTTTTAGAACGTTTGCAGCAGCAGCAGCAGCCAGCAGCAGCGACGCCGACGCCGACGGCGACGGCATCGGCGACAGCATTTGAGAGTGAAATATCGTTAACCTAATTTCAGTTCCAGCGGCTCCAGCGGAGTTGTTTTTGTGGCCAAGGCTCCGCACAATGCTTAGCCATAAATTTGCTTTATCTTTATGACTTGTTTTGCGTTTTGTTCTTGTTTTCTTTCGGCTGCTTTTCTAAATTTCACTTTATTTTTTGTCATTGCCGCCCTTTTTTTGCCCGAGCTCGTGTTAAATAAAGCTGCACGAATTAGCTTAAAACATTTTTTTTTTTCTTTTTGGACTTTTTTTTTGCTTTCCTTTTTTAGCATTTATTTTCTCTCACATTTAGCGAGGGCACTTAAAATTTATGTTTTTGTTTTAATTTTTATTGGCAGCCATTTTGGCAGCATGCGAAGCCAAAGTCCTGCTAAGATTTCTCACTAGGCAACGAGGTGTCTGCGTGTGGGTGTGAATTTGTTTATGCGCGCGCTTATCACACCCCTGGGTCTACTTACAGAAGCGCCCGACGCTTAGGAAAACATATAAAAATCGATAAAATATAATAATATGGCAAAGGATATGTGATAGCGCAGAACTTGTTGTCGTTGAAGCTTTCGACTCAAAAGTGTATATATATTTATTTTGCTCAAGTGTCAATCAGATAAGTTGATAGTGGCACTTTGACTAAAACATTAGTGTAAATGCGCGTCTTTGGGATTGCACAGGCATTCATGGTACATCAATGAAAACTAAAGAATATTGAAGGTTCTTAAAATAGCTATAAGTGATATTAAATGTATTGGAGTATAGACAAGATATCTGATTCTAGGAAATTAATGAGGTATGGACAAATATTAGTTTAGTTAGTTAGTTCTTACATCGAGCGAGACAAATCAAATAATATTGATCAATTTGTAAGAAATTTTAATAATGAGACTACAGCACAGAATATTATATTTCATTATAAATAGCTAAGCATCTATCTATATTCTAGGTTATAGAAGGTTCTGTAAAGGATCCCAGTTATTTTAGCCAAAATACTCTTCAATGCCTGGCAGTTATACTAAAGTTTGCCCATTAGATAAATAGATTATGCTTTTAGGTAATAGAAACCATTAATGTCTTAAATCTTATCAATTTTAGACGTATTTCGCTAATAGGGCTCTCCTTCTACTAAGTAATGTTAAGTTCTAGAAACAATTGAAGTCTTGACATTATCAAGTGTGAAGGCGTTGCCAACGGAGCGCTCTCAATATTAAGTAATACTATGTATTAGGATCAAGTTTGGAGGTATTGCCATATAGCTTTCTTACTACTATTACAAAGTAATAGAAACAAGCTAATAATATAATAACTAATAGAAACAATTCATCAAGTAATACGACAAGCAGAATTTTTGAATTCATCAATTTTAGAGGTGTTTCCTCTCTCTCTCCCTCTCTCTTTTTCTCTCCCTCTCGTTCTCTCTCTCTTCTACACAAGAAACTTTTGCCACCTTATTTTCGCTTTTAATTGAAAGTTGACAGATATTTTACTACCTAAAACCTGACCTAAATGCTGAAAATTAGCTGCCAATTGCAGAGCTATCCTTAGCGTAATTATAATCATAATCATAATCAGATTATGGCACCTGCAGCATGTGAAATTAAGTTCATGTGAATTTGGGTTAATTGCTTGAGTAGCTAACTACAAATTGACTAAAGGCAATTGGAAATCTCAGCTTGAAAGCAAAAATGTATGGCACACATACACGTGTAGCTGTATACATACAGACGAATGTGTGTGTGTGGATGTTAATTGTAAAATTGATGACTATCGCAGGCATTTAAGTTAATGGCATTTGCAGATTTTTGCTGCGACTGCAACAACAAATGCAATTAAATCGGTTAAAAATTGAATTAAATTATGGCATATTAAATGGCACAGAAATGTTGTGGATGAAATGCGATTAAAATGATATATGAAGAGCGTTTGGGGTCTCGCCCTCTAAATAACAATAACAAATGCAGACAAGCAGCTGCATTAGAAATTAATGCACAACAAATCGCATATGCAGGCGCATTTGCTATGAAAATTATAATTAAATATTTGATTGATATGCCAGGCCATGGGGCGTATGCGCAACCTGAGTGTGGGCAGTCTGTGCATGAATATTAAAGGCTAATTAAGTCTGGGGGTCGTGGTCAGCGCCTTCTCTTGGCCAATTGGCAGCTGCATGTGTAATTGAATTGCCGATGTTAAGTCAAATGCAGCAGCTGCATTAAATTTTAATATCCAGGGACTGCGCGCAGCTAATTGACAGCAATGGGCCGTCGTGTAAGCCCCTCCGAAAGCCGAAATGTAATCAAATTTATGCGAGACAATTGAAAGTGCGGCTATAAAGCAGGGAACGTAATACGCATTCATAAACAACGCAATAACAAAGCAAAGTGCGAAAGCAATATGCAAATGAATGAAAAGCGACTGTCAAATGCCCAAACAGCTGCTGGCAACCAGACGAGCAGACGGACAGACGAACGGACGGCCAGACGACCAGACTGGCTATAAAAGCAGATAACAACAGGGAGGCCAAAGTCGAAGTCCACCTACTCTAAGCCAAGTGATTGCAGGCTTAGCCCCTATAAGAGCAATAAAGTTGCAGTGAAAGACAGATGGAGATTTCGAATTAAAAAATCATTTAAAAAACATAAAATTTACATATAAATATAAAATGCATATTAAGTATATTATTTATTAGCAAAGATAAAAATTATTTTATAAATAATAATATAATAATATATTTTTTATCATAGATAAAATAAATTATAAAGATAACAAAATTATATAAATAATTTTATAATAATAATAATATAAAATAATAAATATAAATATAAAATATAAATATAAATAATATTTTGGATACATCATAAATATCTCTATATATTTACACACATACGAAACCTAGATAATATATAGATCTATATGATATGTATTTATAGAGGTTATACATATCTCTTCACATATTCCCAATTCCTCTGAATATCAGAGTATTTTCCCTGCGAAGTTGTATTCATGACCACTTCGGACTTTGGTCGTAACGTCTTTGAAGAAAATTTTCAATTAAAGATGCGCAACGAAAAAGGAGTCAAAGCAAATGTTGTTTGGAGCGAAATTAGGAATTAATTAAGGCAGCAACAACAGAGAACAATAACAACACCAACAACAACAGCAACAACAGCAACAAATGCCGTATAATTTCAAGCGGAAACCAGCCAAACAAACAAAACTACATACGTAAAAGCGCCCTGGGTTAGGCTATACAAAACATTGCAATGGAGTAGGGTCTGTTGTCTGCGAGAGAGAGAGAGGGAGAGAGTGCTGGGGTGGAAGTTAGGGATAGCTAGACCGAAAATTTATTTGTGCGTTGATTGCGCGCAAATGATGATCATTTAATTAAGCACGCAACGGCGCACAGGCCAGCAACGGGAAGCAGCGGGTGGGCCGCCATCTTGGCCGGAAGTGGCGGGCGGCACCTTCATTTTGAACGGCCGACGTAGCGACGCGTCGCCGCAAAAAGAACACAATCTGTTTGTGTTTTGCATTTGGCCGCAACGACCGCAGCTTGATGGGCCTGTTATGAAATTCGTATTTTTCTTCAATTCTTATTTATTTTTTGTATTTCTCATTTTTTCTTATTTTTTTTGCTTTCTGTTTGGGCCAAGTTTGGACTTTGATTGGTTTACTTAATGGCCTCTTGTCAGCGCTTGGATTGCAATTTTTGTTATTTTGATTTGCATTGTAAATTGGGCAGATGCCTACAACAATTTTGAGCACTGGCATTGATTAAAATTGTATTTATTTTTAATTAAAAGCCATTTGCGAGCAAATTATATGGCCTCACAAAATTAGCGTTCAAGGCAAAAAAGTGTAGGGAAGCAAGGAGAACGAAAAAGATTTTATTCTGCATTTCTAATTAGATTTCAAATTCCCATTGGGTGTCACAAAATTGACCCTGATGGAATATTGAAGTAATACGAACGAAGATTTCCTTATTATTTTATTTTATTTTTATTTTATTTATTTATTTTTTTTTTTTTTTTTTAACAGATTTTTTGTTAAGGAAATGTTTAAGTGCATACAATATTATATAGCTTATACAAAATACTTTTTTTTAGGAGTATTTATATATTTTATAAACAACAAAAATTTATCAAGAGACTAGGCTCTCATCAAAAGAAGATACCTAGGTAAAGCTTTTGGGTACTGCAGCTTCGCTAGAGAGTTAGGAGGAGGCTTAGATGCCCCATAACTCAAGACTAGATTTGAGATCTATGAATAAATCCCATATATCTTATTTTTCATAGTTACAGGCTATAACTATATTTTTCCCTCTATTTTCCGGTCCTATTTGATAGACTTTGATGATATATTTAATTAATTTCTTGTTACTTTAATAATAAGTAGATTCAATAAAATTAGTAATAATAAATATTTAATAAATATTAAGTATACATATACTAGCAATATAATTATATATATTATTAGTATCAAATATAGTAGATAATTTATTATATGTTCAATTTTGGCCAAATTTATTTAATCAAAGCAACATAAATTTCTCAATTGCTCTGAAACTCAATAACCAAAAATTGTTATTTCACAATTGCCCCAGCTCGTTTAAATAAATTTGCATAGCCAATGTCACAGATCAGGCACACATACATGTGTACATGTGTATGTGTGTATATATTGTATGGTAGCTGGTGCCCTTAACCAACTGTGCTGCGGATACTTATAACTAGCATTGTCCTGCCATTTGCTGCTATCATCTAAAGCGGACTCCTGGGATTTTGCCAATGCCGCATTTTGCAGTCATATATAACAGGGGAGGCTCCATGTTCCGCACACCAACGTTGCGGCAATTTGTGGACGCACACACTCACACTCGCACAGATATTAATACCAAATGAAAATTGAAATTATGTCTATGCTCCACACTCGAGTGTGGCGCAAATGCGCAGGACAAACTTTTATGCCCCCCTCGTGAACTGGCTGCGAACTTAGTGCCGGCTGTGCTCCGGTTCCGCTCGACAGTTATTATTCCCCCACACACACACACACACACACACACATACGCACGCACAATCATATCCATAATCAATGATAATCCGCTGGCGTATTATAACCGCATTAACAGTTAGGCACGTTCGATACAATTCGTTACGTTTCGATAGATTTCATGCTCATTTCAGCTATCGCTGTGTACCGGCTGTGTGGGTGTGTATATTTATGTATGTGTGTGTGTCTGTGTGTGTGTGTGGCATAACAAATATAATTGTGTACAATTTGCGTAACATGCTTTTGGGCAAGTGCGGGTGCGGGTGGGTTTTAGTGCGCAAATTGAATTGCAACCAACTTAGCTTGATTTACGTAAACCCACAAAAAGGCCCCACACACCAACCCACCACACAACCGCAACGCACCACCCGTCCAAAATTCTTCATTATTTCTGCTGCTGCCGGTGAAATGCGTGCGGTATATCATAAAGCGTAAACTGTGACTGCAATCACTGTGAATGTTGACTGTTTTCGTTAGGTCGGGGGGCGTGGCAGGCGCTAAAGGGCACTGCTGTCGGGTATCGTGTTTCGGCTCGTTGCCAGCAGACATAACCACAAAATCAATCAAAAGAGTATGGCTGCTCGTAGCATTATATGGCAAATGAATCGAAAAACGCAGCTGCAACCGCCGCCACAAGACAAATGACAGTTTAAAAGTCTGACAATAAATGATGCAGAGTAACCAGCATCGTCCCCCTCCGCACCATCCTATGCGCAGAAATCTCAAAACTTTACCAAAATAATTGTTTCCCATTTCCACTTTTCCAATGCAATCAAATCAAATCGAGCCGCAACAATGTGGCTCATTAAATTTAGATTTTCTGCAGCGTCATAAATTGTCTTCAAATTGGTTCATCTTCGGCTCTGATTGCGTGTTATTTATTCTGAAGTTATCCGAAAGGTTTCCTTTGGAAATGAGCTTAGCTTTTCCCAGCAATCTCTTGTCATACTCTTTATCCCTGGATAAAAGGAAGAGTAATAGGGGCGAGGCAGACCCTATAATTTATATTTAATTATGATTTTAAGTCGACTAGCCGAGTTGATCTAGACAGTTCTAGCTAGGAAACGTGAATACAAATGAATATATAATATAAAGTTTATATTGATAAAGTTTTCTTTTTGCTTATTATCGATTAAAATCGATATTTTTCTAACCATATTAGGCTTAACTTAATAAACTTGTTGGCTGTAGTTCTTTCAATTGAAAGACATATTTAATTTAATATCATAAGAAGCACTTACATATCCTTAGAGAATATCCTTCCAGAATATATCTGGGTTAAAACGATTTAAAGATCAATTTACTTTCATTCTTTCAATTGCTCAATTGCGCTCTTATGTGTGTGTATGTATATGTCTGTTTATATTATTTGTTGTGCATTTACAAAAGGGTATAGCATAGTCGGTGACTTCCGATTAGAGCAATCTAAGATTTACATTTTCACAATATTTTAAGACGTCATATTTATGAAGCTTTTTCTCTTGTTGAAGACTTTGATTGTAGTAGAAAATCAGAACTTGCTGTATAATATTATAACATTTCGGTTTTCAATTCTGGATATCCTCTATGGACACAATATTTGCTTTTCTTCTCTTTCGCAATTTTGCATTTCTTGGAAATTATTATGAAAATTAATTTGAGATATATTCCTGCTTGTTCTGACTTGTTATTTAGTTACAGCTTTTCCTCCCAATTCAATTTGTCTTAGTTTTGATTTAGTTATAGCTTTTCCTTCAAACTCTATTTGTTTTAAATTCTGGTTAAGTTATAGCTTTTTGTCCAAACTCTATATTTTCTGAGTTCTGGTTTACTTATAGCTTTTCCACGAAATACTAATGACTGTAAAAATATTTGTAAAGATTTGCTTAGAATATCTCTGTCTAAACTTTTCCAAACTAAAACTTCAGTCTCTAATATATTGTATAAAATAGCATGGAATTTCTTATTCAATCTGAAATATTTACTTGAATTTAAATTGAATTATTATATATTGAATTGAAATTGAAATTTAATATCCGCCAATAAGCGTGAATGTTGTAGTTTTTGATGTGTGATTTTATGATTTGCCAAATGATAAGTTAAGCAATGACTGTCAATGTAATAATAATATACTATTATTAAATTAATAAACATTAATTAAATGCTGCTTAGATTATCATATTATTATAGTTCAAACTATATTTCATCACAAACCTTAATTAAGTCATTTTGCCATTTGCTGTAACTCTTAACTCCCTTTTGATTATTTCCATAGTGAAGCTGTCAATTTATATAGTTTATCTTCAGATTTACTGCAGAGCTGTTTATTATTCTGCTCGTACATACAATAATCCATTAGTTTGATTGCTAAGCTGCATCAGAGTTCATTCGAACATTCTCTTGCTGAAGTTTATATCATCCACATTAAACTGTCTTGCTTTGCTCTCTATCAATTCAGAGTCGCTCATTAAAAAGTCATTTATGTGCTGCAGAGTTCAATTGTAACAATGTAATAAGCAAATGCAGTAATCGTGTCACTCGGCATTGACTTTCGAGTATTTATGACGACTTTAAGTGCAATGCGAATGTCAACTGGAAAGTTGTTGAACTTCGTAGTTGATGGCTTTAAATATGTTTGTAAGCCAGTGGAATGCATCAATTTAGAATTTGACAGAACAGCTTTTCTGCTGTACGTTAACTTTGAAACAGCCTGGGGGAGGGAGGGAGCTGGGCAGTTTGTCAGTGTGGGCGGGGTTAAACGAGAAATTTGATTACAACACAGGCGAAACTGCATTAGTGCATAAATCCATGTCAAGTCGCTGAGAGAAAATTCAATTAGCTGACATAATTCTATTTATGCGCTGACAGCTGGCAAACGCTACACAATATACGCCAAAGGGGTTTGTGTGCGAGTGTGTGTGGGTGGGTGTGTGTGTGGGTGGGTGGGTATGTGTGTGCTGTTATGGTCTGATGCTAGTATCAAGCCCATGACAACAACGTCGCTGGCAAAGTTGTAGTCATAAATTTGGCAATGGCAGCATTGCCGGCACGTGGAAATTAAGTGATGAATACCATAGGGCGCATAAACTTGCCAAAAGAGCTCTCCCCACACACACACATACACTCACACACACTCGCATTTAGGTCGCTGTGCCTGGCCATATAAATTGTAAAATTGTTGAAGCGCAACGTTGACTGCGTCCTACGCCACGTTTCCTCCTCACCCATAAACATGCACGCAAAAATATTGAAAAATATGGCGAACGCTGAACATTTTGTGAAATATTTTTACACACACACACACACTCACACATTGTGTGTCTGCTTCGCTGCGTGGCCAACGTGCCGTGAGCCCTCTGGGCACTATTAACCCAACTCCACGAGCTGCGCAACTGTCCAAAACTCCCTGACAGCTCCATAGCAAATGATGCGCTAATCCAATTATTATCAATTCAATGACAGGATGAACGAAGGGCTCGCCCATCCAGCCCAGCAGCTGGCCCCAGCGGCCGATTGTTAAAAATAAACACGCTGCCAAGTTGATTGAATATAATAATCCAGATTTGCTTACCTGCAAATAGACAGAGAGAGAAAGAGAAAGAGAGAAGAGAGTTAGAGATGGGCAGAAATAGGCTAAAAGCTATATATAATATAACTGTAAATATATATGTATATATGAGTGTATGTATATGTTTTTCTATTAGATTGACTGGCACTTAGCTACCAAATTGCCAATTGCTCTGCCTTGTCCTTGGCAACTCTTTCTGTTGGCCCACATCAAAGCCAAAATGCAAACTTTTTCGTTTGCCATTTAAGCTCATTAAAAATGCATAAGTCTTGAACAAATGCTGATCAGAGTTTAAGATAGCAAAACAAAATTTTCTTAAAATGCGCATAAATTCTCAGTTTCCCCAAACCCAAATTGATATAATGGCAGAATAAACCGTTTCTATGTACCATAATAAGTAAAGGATGACGGCTTAAATTTGGTTCTTCTGAAAGTGTTTCCTTAAAAATAGATTTTATATCAATTCCGAAAATATTATATTACATGAGAGTGAGACAGATTTTCATCCTTAAGTTCTTCTTCAAGGAATTTCATATTACATGAGTGTCAGATGTCAAAGCTCTTGCTCAGAAATAATATCAAATTTTCCTTTTACAATCTTAAAGTGATTCCACATTTAAATCAATATCAAGTAATACTTCTGTCCTGCTGAGAACAACTAAATCTAATAATCAAATATTTTAATAATCATTTCATCGCAAACAATAGTTTTCATATTTCACAATTTATAAATAGAATAATTATAATTAGAATTAAATGGAATTAAGAGGGAGGCAAACATTGCCCTGTCGAATTTTCGCAGCTGGCAAAGGGCATTGGCCTGCCCCAAGGCGGATTTGGAGACACTTATCAAAGTCAACTCACTTGTCAGCTGGCCTTAAATTTTAAACAAATAATAATATTTGCCACTCTGCCGCAGGCGAATACCAAACACAAGCCCACTGAACTCGCCCAAAATCCAGGCGAAACGGTAAAATGCCAAGGCAAACAAACAAATACCCACACATACACACTCACACACACACACCCACCTTCATTCACAAACAACATGACTGCAAATTATCTGGGGAACAGCAGCGTCAAACGGCGGCAAAAAGGGCTTCAACAGAAAGGCTGTGGGGTTCCAGGGTTAAGGGTCGGGGCTGGGGTTGGTATGTGTTGATACCGAAGCAAAAGTGTTTGGCTCTCTGGCTGATTGTGAAATCGATAAAGTAAATCGGTGAAGCGATAACATAATAAATTCTACGTTTCATGCTCAACTACACGTTGCGCCACCGCCCGCCCACAGGTGGCGCTGATATTTATACCCAGTATAGCTTCGCCAATCACTTCAGCTCACACACACCACAGCAGCGTGTGTGTATGTGTATTTCTGTTTGTGTTTGTGTATGTTAAGGGCACATCAATTTTTATGATCTCAAATTGCAAACGTATTGTAAAGCAACGCATTTACCCTTCCACCTTGCCCCTGCGCCAATCACACACAAATACATATATAACACATATGTGTGTGTGTGGGTGTGTGTGTAGGTGTGTGTATGTATGGAAGAAAAAAACGAGCTGAGCAATGCAACAATCAATTTCCTTTTTTTAAGCCTGTTTGTTTGTTTACTCTGTCGAACATAACTCAATGGAGCTCACACACACACTCACACATGCACAACAATAATAATAACAACAATCAGGACAACCCTTTTGAGCCTTTTGTATAACCCTTGAGAAAGTTGCGCACTGAAAGTTGGCCACAAAAGCCAAATGGCATATGGCAATTCAGTTTGTATGGCCATGTGTGTGTGTGTGTGTGTGTGTGTGTGTGTGTGTGTGTATGGGTAGTTCTTCAGCTTCATAGAGATGAGAGCATTTACGAGCTGCACTGAAAGTTGTGAATGACTGTGGTGAGTGTGACTGTGAATGCGACAGGAGCAGTGATTTTATGAAGTTTAGAATTCATTCGAATGTAATAATAATTTTATTAGATTTCAATTTAAATTTCAATTAGGCATTTTCTACTTCAGCTTTAGTACGCCTCCTATGTGCTATATGATTGATTCTCACTCAAATTCATTAATTACTGTTTAGAGTAAGTTGCCTAAAAGGCAGCAGGAAAATGTCTGTATACTAATCAAATAAGAGAAATAATTAAATAAATAAATAAATAAAAAAATTATTAAAATTAGAGGGTAAATAAAATTTAAAATTATTCATTTTTATACATCATATTTATATGATTCGATTCAAGATTTTGTAGAGATTTAAAAAATATGTATTTGTATTTAGATATTTAATAATTTGGATAGTATTCAAATTATTATTCCAAGTTTTCCAATATGTTTAATAATATTTAGTATAGCAATAGTGTAAAAAACAGTAACCAATAAGATGAAGCTTTACAGCTAAAATTGTAAGCTAAATTATAATCATAGTTAAATATAAATAAAATAAATAAATAAATACAAATTGTTTAAGACGATATTAGCAATTCATCATTTTTTTTTTCGTTTTGAGGGAATTCATAGTAATATATTATATTATATTTTCCGCAGACTAAACTGAATTAATGAGACAAATATATTTATTACATGTTACTATTATATGTGGGAGATGACCACTCTCTATATTCATAGATCTATATAGCCGGGCTCCATATCGACTTGCTCACTGTTTTATTACACCGATTCGCAATTCTAAACATTATCTTCAATTTTTTTCTCTCAGGCATCAACCCAATCACTCTCTAAGCAATACCCAAGACCATTATATTCGTATCACTCTCACAGAGTATCAATTTTAGTACAAAAGATGATAAGTAAGTAGTACTACTCCAACAGTTAGAAGACAACGCACTACTAATTCACAATATCACATCATATTCTATTCGTGTTACGATATATGTATAATAGATATATTATTTAGATATGCTATAATAGATATATTTTTAGGGTATTCACTACAGTTTGATTCACTTCCCAGTCACTGTGCTTGACGCATCACAAACCCCTTCATTTTTTTCGATTAGAAACTCAGCCATAATTGAGCCGCAGCAATAAGGAAAAACTTTTCATATCTTTCGGCATTTTTTTGTGACATTAATGTCCCACACACACACACATACATACAGACATCGACACACACACATACACACATTTTTGAGTATTTGCTGATTTCGCATTTATTTCGTTGGCACTTTTAACCTTTGCGCATTGTGGGCATGAAAATATTATGAGTAGCATTAAAATTTGATGTTGATTCTGCTTTCAGTTCGTCCCGCCCCATGGCCCACGGGGGCGGAACGCCATTTCTGGACGTACTGACGGCAGACCGACTATCTGATGCTGAATGCCTACGCCAAAAGGCCTTCAATTGTCGGCTACAAATCATGTAGGGGCCATCAACGCCAGCAAAGCCTCAGCCACTGCCCTCGAGTCCAGTTGAGCTCGACAGTTGGCGCAGTTGGCCCCACTGAGCGCTCCACAAGTACAGTTGTCAAGCGAAATTTATATCAACAACTACCGCTCAGCTCTAGCTTGCACTTTACAAATACTCTTTCCATGGCTCACGACGTACATGAGGTCATT